>PVLD010006653.1:0-98616 GCA_004027595.1 Dinomys branickii | reverse complement strand
AAGAGGCAAAAATGTATGTATGTATATATGTATATACATATGTGCAGGAGGGCTAACATGGTTCTACTAGTGTATTATATCAATTAATGCTAAGGAATAATTGATGACGGGTTATTCGATCAATCTTGTATGTCTGTATGTGTTATCCTGAGCACACACTTCGAAGATATCGATATGCAAAGCAGCAACTATTGTTGGTCTTTATTTTTTTATTTTATTTTTTTGTCTTTTGTTTTCTGTTTTTTGTGTTTTTCTGTTTTTGAGATGATTAATTGTTTGACCAAATTCGTATGTCTGTATCTGTGTTCATGTATGTACACTTTGAAGATATCAATAGGTAAAGCAACAACCATTGTTGAGTCCATGTCACCTTGTCTGTAAATCAGCTTTGATTGTACTATTTCTTATGGTAATTTGTGTCTGTTTGTTAATATGTTTTTGTGCTTTTATTTTTTAAAAGAAAAAAAGAAAATAAAAAAAAGAAAAAGAAAATGTACAAGTGGGAAAGGGAACAAAGCAGGGGGAGGGAGAAGGGAAGGAAGGGAAAAGAAAAAAAAGAGAATAGAAGGTAAAACGTAGAAACAAAGCTTTTTTAAATAAAGAGGGAAAGAAGTGTTGAAGGAAAGAGGGAATATGGAAAAAGGAGATTCAAGATGTATCATGTACAGGTACAAGTCCCCTAAGGTGAATATGATCATTATGACTACCAAAAGACTACCAATAAAATTAAGTTTTAAAGATTCAATGTTGCTTTTCTTCCTCAAAGTTATAAATCTGACCAACCAAACTCATTCCTTATAACTCTCCCTTGAGCAAACTTCATCATGTCCTTTGCTCACTTTGACAATCGGTGTAAAGGCATCTCTGCATCTTCCTTCCTTTCAAAACATAGGAAAAAATGTTTTGACTTTTATAAGGTCAGTTCTTTTTAGCACTTATTGTGACCAACATTTACTTCTGTACTTTGTCTTCAGACAACAAATTTCACAACAAATGTCCTGCTGGGCTCCTCGGAGTCTCAGAAGTGTATTTTGTCTCCCTAAGATTTAAAACACTCTTCCTCCTTCAATAGCTTTAGCTTTTCTATTTCAATTTCAACAGACTTTTAATTTTTTGTCTCACCAATATTTATACACAAATTTTAAAACTCGGGGTAAAGTTACCCTTTAAATTGATCTCCACACAGAAGAACTAAGCTGTTCGTGTTAATCTATTGCTGTAACATGCAAATGACCCAATGTCTGGATGGTGAGAACTTCAACCAACATAAAGCATTAAAGTTCTGCTCTTTGGATGGAAATCTAAGGACAAGGGATACAGCTCAGTGGCACAGCACATGCCTGGCAAGTGTGAGATCATGAGTTGAATTCCTGGTACCAAAAAAAAAAAAAAAAAGAAAGGAAATCTAGACTTCAGCAATCAGTGTTAATGGATGCCCTGTAGCGCTGCACTCAAGAAAGCTCCACTCCAAGTTTGTGGTGCTTTTTTTTAAAAAAATGTATTTAAATTGGCCAAAAAGTCTTGTGTATAGGAAGCATCCTTTACTTAATTTATTAAATATCTGCCAAACCTTGGGCTACAAAATTGCAAGATTTTAAAGTTATTACAAGAGGCTAAAAAGTCCATGAACTTTCCTAAATACACAAAGGAGAAATTAATTTTAAAGCACTATCGAAAACTAGCGGTAATTGGTCCTAATTTCTATTTTTTCTGGAGGAAAATAATTAAGTGGATCTACAAAAACCTCTGTCACAAAAAGCCTGAAATGTTGAAGTTACTGCTGCCGGATTACAGCAGATCTCTGTTAAAAGTGGAAACTATCAGCTTTCTGGCAATCAGCACTAATGATGATGTATCCAAGTTAATGATTTTTGTTTTACTTATTCCTTGCCCATGCCTAAAATTACAAAAATGGAGAAACTGCCCTAATCATACAGTTGGTGCTCTGTATCCATGAGAAATCATTTCCAGGATTCTCGCTCAAACACCAAAATACACCATATTCATCGTATCTCTTATGTAAAATGCTGTAGTATCTTCATATACCCTGTAAACAGCCTCTTACGAACCATAAATTATCTCTTGATTAATACCTAACACAAGTTAAACAGTTGTTAGACAGCATTGTTCAGGAAATAATGACAAGAAATAACCTGGTTCTGTACAGACAGTTTGTTATTTTTGTTATGCAGCCGATTGAATCCACAAATGTTGATCTCACTGATTCACAGAAAAAACTGCACATTATTTCCATCTAGAAAACTTAGGATTTTTGATTAAAGTAGCTATTCATTAATTTCATTATAAAAATATGTCTATATTTTATTTACACAGTTTCATGACACTAAACTATTTCAGGCATGATTTTTTAATCTGTGAAATGGGAGTACTAACATTTTTATCGTATTGATATTAGGTCTAGATTATATACATAAATTATCAGCAGTAGTGCATGCCAAGTAGTCATAAGTTTCCTCCTTTTTCCATCAAAGGTTACTCAACTACCAAATGAAAAATAAATTTTATTATCATCCTTTCTAAGTGCAATAAAGCAAATGTTTGCTTGCTTGTTTGTTTTGAGACAGGGTCTAGCTATGGAGCCTCACCTCAAACTCACAATAATCCTCCTGCCTCAGCCTCTCAAGTGCTAGGATTACAGGCATGCACCACCAAGCCCAGCTCAGAAAATGTGAATCACAGACAGACTTGCGCATATTAGCACAGGGAGAAGGTCTGGAACTCAGGTTTTCTGCTTAGTCCAATTCATTTAGTCATTTAAGTCCATATTCTAATTTTTTAAATGTAGCAATGAACAAGAGAAAGACATTCGTATTTTCAGAAGGCTTGTGCTTCAACAGAAGAAATAAACTATTAAATATGCCATGTGGTAGGAATGCTGGCTAAAGTAGGTAAAGAGATGGCATTGAGATGGGTGAGAGAGGAAGTATTTCATGTGGGACCATGGGGCAGGGCTGCAGGATGGAGTCACACATAGAAGAGAGCTGAAGGGAGGGAGAAAGGCCCACTGGTGCCTGGAATATTGCAGGCATGACTGCCTTGTTGTGGAGACAGTGAGGAAGCCAGCGGGCCTGGTGTAGGGTGAGGATGGAGATGAGGTTGGGTCTGCGGGGTGGCTAAGACTACAGTTCTCCTGCTCTGCTTCTCCTCATGCAGCCGTCCTTCTCCCACAGAAACCCTATGCAGATCAGTGGAGTGGTATTTCTCTATGGACCAAACTCTGCCATTGATTTTCCATTGCTGCTGCCGTTATTACTGGAATTTTGACCCCTGCTATGATGAGCATCTACAATTCCTACCTGGAAGTAAGAAAGAATTATTTGAACTGTATAGAATATAGCTGGGTGTCCATGTCATGGCTTACAAATCAACAAGTCCTGTTTCAGTCACATAATTGACTATGTTAGTGGCTATACTCAAGAAATGAGAACATTGATTTTTTGATGTGTTAGATACTATCCATGAACCAGACATTAGTAATTTTAAAATTGCTGGTGAGTATCCTGCCCCAAAATTTGCCGCATATGTTGCAACAAATATTCAGCCTGGTTCTACCATTCACTCTGATTCATGGATTTTGAATGAATGATAGCATTCAGTCTCTCCTTAGTTTGCAGCATGCTTGAGTTAACCCTTATGATCCCGGGACTGGAGGTATAGTTCAGTGGAATAAGTGCCTGCCTGACAAGCACAAGGCCCTGAGTTTGATCTCTGGTACCACAAGAACCCTTATGATTCCGCCTTCCACTTTGCATCCTTTCCTGGTGTGCATATTAGTCACATTCCTTGTTTATAGATATGACACCTCACACCCACAATTGAAAGGAGGAAATATTTAACGTGACTCACAGTTTAGGGGGACACAGTCCATGGTCAGTTGGCTCCCAAGCAGAAACATGGCGGAAGGGCGTGGCAGAGCAAAGCTGCTCAGGTTATGGTGGCTGGTAAGCAGAACCGAGGAGCAGTGCCAGAAAGAGAGAGTGAGCAGACAAGACATAGAACCCAAGACCAGGTCTTCATGACCCATCCAGACATGCTCCACCTATCCCTCAAACAGAGCCCAAAGCCAATCAAGTTGACACTCCACCAACTTCGTACCCAAACTCTTCTCCTTAAACTATACTTGATCTCCAAATAAGGACAATGACAAGTTCTTGATTCCACCTAATATAATACAAGTATCCTGGGTATAGCCAGAAATACAACAGTCCCTTGCCCAAAGCCTCAACAGATCCAGCATTTTTTAAAAAAAGCCCAAGTCAAAATCTCTTCTGAGACTCAAGGCAAACTCTTAGCTGTGAAAACAAAAGACAAGTTACATAATAACACAGGATAAAAATTCCCATTCCAAAGGGAGGAATGGGGGATAGAAAAGAATCAGATCAAGCTGGGCGTGGTGGCACACTCCTGTAACCCCAGCACTCAGGAGGCTGAGGCAGGAGGACTATGGTAAGTTTGACACCAGCCTAGGCTAAAAAGTGAGCTCAAGGCTAGCCTGAACTGCATAGCAAAACCCTGTCTCAAGAAAGAAAAAAAAGAAAGAAAAGAATCAAATCAAAGCAAGATCAAATCCAGGAGAGAAAACATTAAATCGTATTCAGGGTCTAAGGCACATGGTAGTGATATGTGAGTCCTAGAGGGCTTGAGTAGTCTCACCTATGCCTTACTGGTTATAATTCACTCATCCTCTATATTGAGCTGGTTCCACTCACAGACTATAGGTTTCTGAGCAGATGTTCAATAACGTAGATGACACCAAAGTCTGCTTGAGCAGTAACCAGACTCCCTTGAGCCACGGCTGTATCAGCCTCTGAGTGTCTGGATGGCAGAACACAGTGAAGTGAATCCCAGGGAACCAATTTCATTGAGGCCCTTCTTAAGATGTTCCTGGGACTCTTCTCAAATGAAAGGTTTATACTTTCGTACCCTTGAGCCTGTGATGAGTAGGGTCTTGCTGAGTCCTGAGATGCCCTCAAGGCAGTCTTCCTGTCCCTGTACAAGGTACTTAGTTTCTTTTTGTGGCACTAATGTCTTTAGCAACCATATCTTCTTTTGTCCCAACTTCGCACATTTTTGGAGGAGCCAAAACTTTAAATTTTTAATTTTTTCTGCCCTGGTATTTGCCCCCAGTTCTCACTATAAATCTAGTCAGAAGCAACCAGCAGTCCTCAGGCCACGGCCTAAATGTTGGACCTTCCTGAATTTTCCTACAGCAAATTCATTAATCCACCACAGTCTTAGTCTCCAGCAAAATCTTAGGACATGGAAGAGATGTAGACAAATTTTCTGCCAGAGTGTAATATGCATGGTGTCTGTTCCAGTTGCCAGTCAGTCCTTGTTCCCAAGTGAAGCCTCCTAAGCCTGGCTTTTACTGACTGAATTCCTATCAGCATTCTCGTCTTATGAGCTCCAGCCAGAATCACCCATCAAGCTCTGCTTACAGCATACTAGGTCTTTAGCCTGCATCTCCAAACCTTTCCCACAAACTAGTTCCAAAGGCTTCTAAACTTCATGCTGACTCCTGTAGTAGTTGGAGAACGCATATATGGCATGTCTAGGACAAGAAGAAATCAGGGCTGGGAAACAGCAGAGATGTCAGCATATGCCTTTATGTTGAGGGAGGAAATAGCGCTGCTGCTTCCATGTCCACTGCTTAAGTTACAGAACATTTGTATTAGGAAGGATCTTCAGAAAAATAGAGCCATGTGGGGCTGGTGAGAGGGGACAGAAAGGGATTTATTTTGAGGAACTGTCTCACATGATTATAGGGACTAGCAAGCCCAAAATCTGCTAGATGGGCCAGCAGCTGGGGACACAGGAAAGAGCTAATGGGACAGTCCTGGTTCAGAGGGCATCTGCTGGCAGAAGTTCTCCTTGCTTGGGGAATGGCAGTCATTTGTTCTATTCAGGTATTCAACAGATTGGAGAAGACTCACCATGTTACAAAAAACAGCATGCTCTGACATTACCAATTTAAATGCTATTATGGCATGAAATCTAAATATCCCCCCAAAACCCTCATGCAGTCATAGGAAGGGAGTTTCAAAGGTGGCTACATTAAAGTGTGTGAATGTAGGTTAAGAATGTGATACTGGGATTAATGGTGTTTTGCTGGGATTAAGGATGTGATGCTTGGATTATGATTGTGGATAATTGAAGCCCTACCCAGGATGTGGGCAGCACCAAGCAATAGGCTTGCAGCCTGGATAAAGGGAGAGAAAGGAGGTGGGCTGGTTGCTACTGCTTGCTGCCTTCTGCCTGTCCTGCCAGGTCATGAACCACTTCTCCTCTGTAATGCCCCTCTGCCATGCTCCCTTACCTTGGAGCCAGCTGACTATGAACTGAAACCTCTACAAACTGTGAGGTGAAGTACACCCTTCCTCTTTTAACTTTTAATGTTGGGTATTTTCTCTGAGGAACAACAAAAGCAACTAAAATAAATGTTCATCTCATCCAAAAGACTCTGTCTTCTGGCAGTATTTTCCTCTTCCTGAAGTACATCCTGTAGAAATTCTTTCACTGAAAGATAGTTAGTCTGACATTAATGGTGTTATTATTAATTTAGTAGTCAGAAAAAATAACTGTTAAAAAGTATTCATTGTTTAATGATACTTTTGTGATTTTAAAATGATACACTGATAATTATTTTCTGTCGGCATCTGGAGGTATGGTGTAGATTCTGGTTTCTTTTGCAGCAGTTGAGATCTGCTATCATTTTATCATTCCCATGTAGGTAATCTATCTTTTCTTTCTGGTTACTAAGATCTTCCTTTTTTCTTGATGTTTTATACCTTCTCTAGAATGTATCTAGACAACTTAGTGTATCTCCCAAATCTGAAAATGTATCATTTCCATTAATTCTAAATGTTCTCTACCATTGTATTTCACTATTACATCTTTGTTTTCATGGGTTTTTATTTGTGGAGCATGTTAGATATATTAGACATACCTACTCTATTCTCTCTGCCTCTCAGCCTATTTTTCCTTAGTTTCCACTCTAGATCTGTTTGTTCTGATTCTGGGTAATTTCTTTTCATCTGCCACCCAGTTTTCTCTGTTTAGTTGTAAACAACCTCATGTTTAATCCATTCATTAACTTTTTAAAAGTTACCAGGACTATATTTTTCACAATTAAAAGTTCTAAGCGATTTTTCAAATCTGTTGTCTTGTCATTTATGTTTCTTCTTTATTTTTTGAAATGTACTCTACAATATGAAATAGATTTTTCATTTATTGAAATCTGAAGCATTTATCAAAAAATGGGTTAAACAACCCTAAGTTATTGCAATCTGATCAGGCCCGCAATCTCCCAAGTGGACAGAAAAAGGCTTAAAGAAATTAGACATGAAATATGATTTAGGGCTCCAAGAGGGACTAATTCTCTTCCAGCTTGATATTCTCTGAATTAGCCAAAGACTTTTCTGAGTGGCCTGTATTTATCTGGTTTACAAACAAGGGAGGGGGAATACTGAAGAAAATGCAGGAACCTGGGCAGGACTTGGGAATCCCTTCAAGGACTCCTCCAAGTATGTTAATTTAGGAGAGCTATGTTATCTCCAGGAAGGCCTTCACAGCTGAGGTGAGATGCCTGCAGCCACAGTCTCCTTGTAGTTAGTTGGGGTGGCAGACAAGGTGCCTAAGCTTCAGATAACTCACAAGTAAACACGGAAAGCCAATTGGTTAATACTAAATCCAACTCAGAGCCACTTCGTAGTGGTCTCCAGCAAGCATTCCAATCGTGTTTTCTAATTCTCTTGGTTGTGCTGATTTTGCTTATGGTGTTTGTGTGTGTTGGGGAGGTTACCTTCCATTTACTACTTTCTCTGTAGATCTTTTTCCATTTTTTTTTTCTCTGTAGATCTTTGTAGTGAGAGTCCTATAAGACCTGCCTGTTCCTTTCACAAATTTGTATCTGTTTCTGCTAGACAACGAAGAGATATTATGTACTGACCCAGAACTGATTCTAATATACATTTCTGTGTTTGAATGGCCTCTGAGCTGTGCTGGTAGTATACATTTGAATTCTAACCTCGAAGGTGGTGTAGACTTAGGGTTACACTGTTTCCATAAGGTTCCAAACACACTAGTTCTATGACCAAGAATAGTTAGTATAAAAATTAGTGAATGTTTTAAGTGCTATTAATCAATTTTTAGGTTCATCTGATAAATGTACACAACTAATTAGGGAACAAATTATTATAAATCTTATCAATGTAAAAAATAATAATTAGAAACAATTAGAAGACAGAATATTTGAAAAAGGATAAATCCTAATTTTCTTCTTTTTCATATATATCATGTAAGATCATAAATATTCTCTAGAGTAAAACAGTAGCTTAGATGAGGAGAAAAATCAATTTTATTTTAAATTTTCAACTCATCCATTCTGTTTGAACTTTTATTCTCTGCTGAGTAGTTAACAGAAACATTTCTAATAATTCCATGATCCCTTAACACGTTAATATTATCCCTTAGTTATTGCAGACTGATGAGGCCTGCAAGCCCCCAAAGAAGTGTACAGTGAAGGCTTAAATAAAGAGTCAAGTGGTATGATTTTAGGGCTCCAGGAGGTTCAAAACCCTCTAACAGAACTTGAGATCCTCTGGGGGCTAACGGACTTCTCTGGGTGACTTGTATTTATTTGGTTATCAAAGTAGGGGAATACTGATAAAAGCACTGTGGGAATCTGAGCAGGACCTTAGGAGGACCCTGGGAGTCTGCTGAAGGACTCCTCCAAGTAATGCATTACGTTAATTTAGGCAGGCCTTCACCACACAGTAAGAGGCCTGCAGCACAGTCTTTATCTACAGTCTGTATCTAGTTAATTGGGGTTGGGAGACAGGTGTCCTCTTTGAAGCTCACCCACTACTACAGGCCTCCGCTGGGACCAGTAACTCGTAGAGGTTCACTTACTATGAGTCCACTGCCTATCTCCAGACAGGGGCCTAGGCCTTGGACAGACTTACAAGCAAGCATGGAAAGCCAGTTGGTTAATTTTAAATTCTGTTCAGAGCAGCTTTGTAGTGGTGTCCACCAATATCTAGAATGGATTAGGGTCTCCCCTACACACCCAACTAGGGGAGGAAATTCTTGTACTGTTCTCTACCTACCACCGGCTAAGCTTGCTGATCCAGCTTTTCTGAGGGAAATACAGAACAACTTTCCAGCGCTCCTTAGCTTGGAAGGAAGGGAATTTTCATTCATGGGCTCATCTAGTCTTCACACCCGTTCTGGTTCCCCGTTTTGCAGGAGCTATCTCCAGCTGAGGTCCATGATAGTGTGGTATGGAGACCTTGCTAAGCAACTGCCAAACTGCCCTGGAGGCACAAGGCGCTGAGCAGCCTCCCTCTCCAATTCCCTCTCTGATTCTGGCCCACGCTGCTGTCTGGCCTGGGTCCTAGACGGCTCAGCTCTGCACTCCGCGCACCCGCAGGGCCTCCGGCCTGCAGCTTGCCCCGTGACCTGGAGGGGGTGCTGAGGCCACGCGGCTGTAGTCGGGTCCCCAAAACACCCTAGGCGGGCCTGCGAAGCACAGCGAGGTGGGGTGGGGTGGGGTGGGTGCGGTGTCTGCCGCACTCGCCTCGAGCTCGGTGAGCCTGCGTCAGGTCCTGCAGTCCACACTCCGAGTCCACACGCGGCAGGCCGGTGAAGCATGTGCCTTCACCCTCACAGCCGAGCCCTCGGGGCGGGGCTGCGGGTCCAGGCGGCGGGACTGAGGGTGAGGCGGCGGGGCGGGGCTGAGGGGCAGGGCTGTGGGTGAGCCGGCGGTGGGGCGGGGCTAGGGGCGGGGCCAGAGCGCGGCTCCACCCCATCCGGCAGAGCATCAGGAGCTCCAGGGTAAGGAAGGGCGCTGCCACCTGCACCCCTCTGCTGTCACTGGCGGCGCCTTGCGGGCAGCTCTCCCAGGGGCCAGGTCGCCCCAGCCCCTTCTCCTAGGCCATTGGTCCACACGGAGGCTGGCCGGGCGCTCCTTCCCGCAGGGTACCTCCTCGCCCTCAGCTGAGACGCGGGGACAGGCCCGTCGCGCAGCGTGGTCGCAGGGGCAGACCGCGAGGGTCCCCGTTCCCGGCTGTTTTTTCGCTGCTGTTTGGCTGGAAATGCCCCCCATCGGGACCCCAGCCGCGCTCCTAGGCTCAGGTGTGGCTGCAGCTTTCCCGGATCCCTGTCCGTCCACGGCACCCGTGTCCCCCTCGCGGCCGCTTCTCCCCAGTCGGAGCCGCACACCTGGGCCAGGCGGTGTACAAACATCGTGCCCCGTTCGCGGTTCCTAGTGGGCGAAGCCACACTGCAGGGGCCTGGGCTCCACCTGCTGAGACCCCACCTCGGCGCCCACGTTGGCGCCCTGGACTCTGGTCCTCTGCAGAGAGCGTTTGTGTCATCCCCAAGATCCCCGGCCCTATGACTTCATCGGCTCTAGTAACTTTGGAGGACCCAGTCGCATGAACTGTAGCTTCATTCCTTGTTCCTATTGCATTTTAAAGGCCACTTAAAATCGCTATTCTTCTCCTTTGGGGCTCATATTATGATCACTGGTAGCTTCATTTTCCCCAATTTCCCTTGGAGAACAGAGATTGCCCTCTGCCCTCGCAAGGGTTATGGGGGTACATGGTTTACATAGGTTAAGAAAAGAAAAACAGAACGCAGTATTTCTCGTATTTCACCTTGCGGTATCGTGGTCACCCTCCACTCCTTTGTCATGCTCAGGCCCAGTGCTGAGCTAGTTGCATGTGTAGTTGACCACCTGCAGTGTAAAATCGGTGGACAGCCTGAAAGAGGCCCTTGGAGCAGAATTGGAGTGAGTCCCTAGGACTGGGTAAGGCTGTGTTCTGACATTCACAGGTTGAAACTCATGCACATTTTGGAGACGATTAAGCCTGAGAGTACCACACTCAAGGATGGGATTTGTGGCTTATACAACAAGTTTCACGTCATTTTCCCCTTTTCTCCTTCCATGGTGTAGAAGCAGCCAAAAGGTCCTGATCAGACCTTGAGTGCTGGTGTGTTGATCTGGGACTTCCCTGGCTCCAAAACTTCTAGGATATATAAAGTGCCAGTCTTGGCTATTTTGTGTTAGTAGCGGGAATGGCCGAAGACTCCAGGTGTGGTGCACAGCCAGGAGGGACAGGTACTGAAGGAAAGGAGGCAGGAGGGCCAGGCAAAAAAAAAACTGCGGAGCAACTGTTTGCAGAACTCAGAAAAAAGTTGTGAAGAAAAGTTGTGAGATACAACAAAAGCAGATATGAGAAGAAAGCTGAGAAATAATGTGGGAAACAGGGTTCCCCTTTCCTGGGCATGTAGAGAAGTGCAGTGTGAGAAGTAAGTGTGTAGCGACTGAGCTATGTAGGCCACACCTCCAGTGCACATTACACAGGTGTTGCATCCCACACCATGTGCGTTGAGAGAGACCTGGTTAGTAGCCACCTGAGATAGCCAGGGAGTAAGTCAAGAGTCAACCACCCCAGTTAGCAAGATGTTCACACCCGATCCTCCTGTTCCTACAAGCTGGTCGATTCTCCTTTTTCTCCTCCTCCTAACTGGTGTACTCAGTGCTTCAGCCAAACCAGCTCACCCCAAGCCCTAGCAGTTTTGCAGACCTGTAAACGTTTGCATATGCCCTTTTCTAGGTGGAGGATGCTCTTCCAATCAAGAGTTTAAAATTCTATCCTCTCCCTGACATGAGGATGATGACTGTTTTACCTGTGCATGTTGGTAAGATTAAAAAATTTAGGAAGACTCAAAACCCCCCTTGAAGAAATTTACTGTGGAGTATCTTTTGAAGATGCCTCTCAGGGCAACTTTTAGCACACAATTAGATTTTCTCAAGAGAAAAGAACCAAACTAAGTTTAAAACTTGGCTTCTGGTGCAGTTCAATTATGTCTGAGTTGTTGTAATATTTGGTCATCCTAAGCTTTCATTTCCTTGTCTTTAAAAATGGACATAGCAGTTCCTGTTCAGACTCACTTATTGCAAGGTAAGAATTTACCTTACCTCTGTAGGTAAGAACTAAATAGGATTATGCATGTAAAATGCCTTGTAATTGCTGAAGCAACCAGAACACACACCTGGTACAGAGAGATACCTAGGGAAAAAGAAAGGATATTCAGGTTGCACACTGTGTATAGAGGGTAACTGGTACCCTTTGAAACTATGTCCTCACAGAAATCCGACTACGTTGTTTGGACACCAAATACAAAGCTTCTTGAAGTGAGAGGGTAGATACATAGATAGACTTGGAGGCAAAGTCTTTTCTGTGTTCGTTTTTCCTGCCATGTGTCAGACACACAAACTTAGCACAGTTGCTAACCATGCTAAGCAGAAATGGGCCCAGCCCACTGGGTGAAAGTTTTGGCTCTGCACCAATGATGTGACCTTGGGCAAGGTTGTTCCACCTCTTGGTAGCCATCTCCTAGTGCTAGCTGTGGAGATGCAGAAGAAAATGTATACGAGGTCCTTGACCCCCAGCTGATGGCACCTCAGAAGGCACACGTACTCTGGTTTACCAGGCTGGGAACTATTGGGAGTGACTGGAGCTGGAAATTGGTGATATGTGTGAGGTCAGGAGAGAGCCAGGGTGCCTCAGGCAGTCAAGCTACCTCAGTTGAGAGAAACAATTGGCCTAGACAGTTTCAGTCGTTAGTCCCTAGGCAACATTGCCTCTCATGATACTAATTTTGCAAGGGTACAAATTAATGCTGCTACTATTGTTCAGTCCTCTAGCCCTTCAAGGTGAAGAGGCTACTCCACCTGACCCCAGCTTTTGTCTCTTTTTTTAAATTTTCCTCATACCCACTGCCCTGCTTCCCCAGGGTACACCGAGAGACCAGTGAGTTCCTTACAGGGAACAGCCTTCAGCCACAGTTTTCTCAACACACCTCTCCTCCAGGCCCTGGCTCTGCCCCACTGTTTCTCCACACTCAGGAGATGAAGAGAAGCAGATGTCTATAGCGTGCATGAGGAGAAGAATATGAGGAACAGAGGAAGGCCAGTAGGTTCCAAACCAACAGACAGAAAACAATTGTTTCCCAGCCTTGTCAGACGTCTCTGTGCTTTCTTCCTCCTAGGAGTCCAAGGGTCTTTTGGGGACCAAAATATCAAGATCAAGACCGTCTGGGTTGCTGTAATAAGAAGCACTGTGCAGCTTCAATATTTTGTTGGTAGACTGCAAGTCTGCTCAGCAGGAGGACAAGGGGTGTGAGCTGGGCTCTGGCAACTTTTCAGGCTGTTGTGGGCTGATGCTACAGGGCTGAAGGCCTTGGATCCCTCTATCCTGCAGCCTGGAGGATGTGCAAAAACTGTCCTAGAGAAAAATGACTTCTCACTGGGCACGGAGCATACTGAACCCTTGTAACAGGACCTCAGAAACATGAGTGCATTTGCATACGCATCCTCTTTTGCCTCTTTGTTCTTGCTTTCATTTTTTTTTCTTCTTGTGATACTGAGTATTGAGCTCAGCAAGAACCCTATCACTGATGTGTGTCCTCCACCCTCTCAACTGCCTTTGAACATATGTTAGCACAGCGATAATTCTGTGGATGGGTCAGGTTGTAGAGGATCCCTATCCTGCCCCTCACACCAGTGCACTCCTCATTTGCTCATGCAGCAGAATTTCCAAGCAGAACAAAGAAACCTCAGGCCAGTGTGAATTGTGGGACATTTTATTGAACACAAATGAACAGAAGTCAGATTTCCTCTGGAGATTAAGAAAGACTCCAGGTGCTAGCAAAGGAAGTAAAGGGAGTTTCTAAGGAAACATTCAGGGTGGAGACAGAAGTTCAAAGGGGAATCATTTAGAAAGAAGATGAATAGCCCTCTGTGACAGAAATGAGGTCCCTGCAGTGAGGGAGCACAGTAAAGGCCTGAGCCCCGGAAGCACTGTGGAGACTGCTCTCCCAACTGCAAAGAAAGCAGCACATGGAGGTAGAGCTTGGAGTGATCAGTGCTCCCTCACTGATCAGGCAACTATGAGCTACTAGCTCGCCATGTGGCTTGGCTTTGCTCAACCAGCCTGAACCCTCGCCTCTGCACCCTGCGACCTGCAACAGAAATGCCCAGCTCCGGAGCTGTAGTAAGGACTGCATGGCATAAAAATATGGACACACTGCCCAGGACACAGTAGACACTGCAGGCTCTGATTCTGCAATCTATTCCCTATCAAGCACTAGAAATAACTTATTCTCCCTCTTGAGCTTTGCCCAACCAAATGTTTGAAACACACCCTAGAGGGATAAGAGACGACTTCCAGCTCTGCTCCCTAAGAGGCAGGCAGCTTCCATGGGGTCGCACTTCCTCGTGCTCAGCAGCCCCTCCAGGACAGGGGTTGGGCTGTAGGCAGCAATCTGGGGACATCTCATTCTGGCCTTCTCCCAGGAAGCTGTCACCTTCTCCTGGCTTCCAAGTTGTATCCCCTCCAGTGGGCTCCCTGGGAGGCTGCCTGGCCATGAAGAGCTGGCCTTAAGGGACCTTAAATTCGTAGCACGTCCCCCGCAGAACAACCAAGCTCACCCAAGCTACTCACCATTCTTTGTGCTTGAGTTTGAAAAAGCAAAGCCAAGAGCATTTGAGTCGCTCTTGTTTAAAAATGGCAAGGAAAAGGGTGTTTGATCTAAAAGATGGATTTTAGACTAGGCTGGCCCTCCCCAATGCTAATATTACCATCCTCTCTGCTTCTCCTTCTTTAATACATAAAACATCATATACACATACACGTGCACATGTGCACACCCACACAGCGCACACATGCATCCACACTCACCCTTTCACACAAGTACCTGAACATGCACTGGGTAGAGGCCTTTGCAGAAAGTCTTGAGACTGTCTAGTGTTTTTTATTTCTTCTCTGCAATACCAAAAACTGATGCATATGAGAAGTTTCATATAAACAGACGACATTTTAACAGTTGTGCTTGTATCTCTTTACCACTCTGATGAAAAGATATATAATTCTTCTGTTATAAAAACACTATTCAGAAATAAATTTAAATTCCTTCCAGACACTATAGAGAAAAAAGTAATTGTAGGTATGGGAAAGGGTCATATGTAAATAATAAAACCTTAAAAATAGTTGAAAAGCTCAGGAGAACATTGGAATAACTTTGGAACAAGGAGAAATTAAGCAAAAAGAAAAACCAAATAAGCCCTAAGATAAAAAAAGGGTTCTAATCATAAAAATGAAAATGGTGTACACACCTATAATCTCAGCACCCTGGGAGACTGAGGCAGGAGACTCAAAAGTGCCTGAACAACTTAGCTACTAAATAAAACCCTGTTTCAAAACAAAAATAAATAAATGCTATCACAAAAAAATGAATGAAAGAGATAAGGGAGGGAGAGAAGAAGGAAGGAAGGAAGGAAGGAAGAAAAGAAAGAATTTCAAAGAGCAAAAGATATCAATCAAAATCATAAATATAAGCTATTACAAAAAGAGTACAGTAAAATGAGAGATCATAAGGGAGTAAGTACTTCTACATACACAATATACAGAGAACTCTCTCAGATTAACAACGTAATCCAATAGAAAAATTACAGAAAGCATAAATTGCCCCAATATAGAAGAAAGAAAATGAATGACAGGCACATAAAATTTTAAAAATATGCTTCAACTAGTAGGAAAATTAAAAGTAACCCAATGGCATAATCATTTTTTAATCCATTAAAAATTCTTAAGATTGATAATACCCAGTGGCAATGTGGGACAGCTGGCTCAACAGCATAGGAGTAGTGATATTATTAACTACCTTTGTGAAAAAGATGTGACCTATTAATTAAAATATGATCCAGGGATACCCCTTTGGAAGATTTTCAGTTAAAATACCAGAGGATAAAGTTAGCTATCTATCATATCTGTGGCAACATTTTATAGTAATAAAAACAACTTAAACATTGTTCAGAAGAGGCCTCACTGAGGAAATGACATGCCTGTGTGACTTTATGTCCTCATCTACAAAAGCAAGATACAGTAATAATGATCCTTCCATTACAGATTTATTTGTGTCAACCTGAAAGGATTTTCACTGTATACATGGCCAAGTTGAAAAAGAACCTGCAGAATTAAAGGCATTTCTTTAAAATATATACTTCCTCATCTTTATTTGTATATATCTGTCTCCTCAAAAAATGTAGAGAAGCTTTCATAAAAACATGAACATAGCTACTGCCTTTGCAACTCATGTCTCTTAAATGAAGGAGAAAGTGGGGGTAAATGGCAGGAGACATGAAAAGATGGCTCTTTGAAAACAAACTCTGATAGCTGACAATGGTAGCAAGAGAAATGCAGCTGTCTAGGCCCCGCAGTTCTGAGAACCTGTTTCATTCAAACCGCCTTTCAAACACTCAAGTGGGCCACACTGGGGCGCTGCAGACCGCAGCAAGACAAGCCCAAAGGCGCGCGCGCGCATGCGTGTGTGTGTGTGTGTGTGTGTGTGTATGTGTGTGTGTGTATGAAGAAATACATACTTTGGCGAGGTTAGAGGCCAACCTGAGTTCTATTATCTTTGGAATTTAAAGCCCTTCCCCTACCTTTTCATTTGAGAATTTACAAGTGAAGAGATAAGTGGGGTCACATTGGGACTAGGCCTGGGATGCGAAAGCAGGGCCCTGGTGACCCTATGATGCTGTGCCCTCCTCTTCCTCCTCTTTGTGCCCTGGTCCCTGGGTACCAGCCTTCGTTCCTCTGCCCTAGGAAAGAAGTGTCTGGTCTGTGGGACCTGCACTCTGTCTTAGCCTGCTTGTGACTTCCTGTTCAATATGATGTTAGTTTCTTCTGCCTTTAAGTGATTTGGATCCTAATAAGAATAAAGGCTAAAATGCAGTTTTACACATACGCGCGCGCGCGCGCACACACACACACACACACACACACACACACACACACACACACACACGCAGAGGGGCTATAATCCTTGACACAAATCTATCACAACCCTTTCTAAGTAAGAAGCCAGGTGTCACACTGAATTCTATACAAATACAAGTTTGTCAGCAACAGAAAGAAAGCTTCCAACAGCAAAATGGCACAAGATTAATTGCAACTACTTTACATTGTCGAAAAATGCATTTAAAACATAGTCACCCTTTAGGATACCTTGAACAGATACAGAAAGGCAAGACAATGTCTTTTTACATAAGATGAGTCCGTGGAAGGATGGTGAAGAAAACTGAAAGCAGGAGGTTTCTACTTGTCTGAAGGTCACAGGAGAGAGGGGAACTCTGCAGAGCACTCCAGTCATGAAGTCCCACTCCAACTGCGCACACACCTCCATACTGTGTCCCATGACTGCTCCAGTCTTTAGCACACCTCTACTCCACCCAGGGGATTGCAGTGGGGCACAGCTCACACGCTTTGTGGTCTGGGCTCCCTGCTGCTGTTGAGAAGTTCAGTGAGCTCCCCAATGTACTTGATGGTGTACTTGAGCGTCTGGATCTTGGTGAGCGGCTGGCCTCTCTGGCTGTAGACAGGCGGCAGGTAATTCCGCAGGGTGTGTAGGGCATCAGCCAAGGTTCTCATCCTGAGCTTCTCCCTCTCACTTGCCTTGCGTCTCCTCTGGACAGACATCTTGACTTTGGTGCCCTTCTGGGTCTTGGGGCCACCGGCACCCTGGAGGTACGCAGGCTGGAAAGCTAACATACTGTAGTCCACCTCCACCAGACCTCCAGTGCCTTGGCTGCTGCAGCCAGCACTGACCCGACCACCGGCCCCAGCACGCCCACAGGGCAGCCCGGCCCCAGCAGGGCAAGGGGATGGAGAATAGGACTCCAGGGATGGGACCGGTGAAAGGCTCTGAGTTGGAGAGGCTTGGTTGAGCATGAAGGGCCGGGCCCTGTTTTTCCAGTCCCAGGAAGACAGCAGGCCAGGGCTGTTGGATGAGTCCAGGCCATCCGAGAGGCCCAGGAAGGGCTCCTGTAGGTTGTCCATGCTGCAGGACTGCTGTGGAGGCAATGACTGCCGGTAAGTGTGGGAGAGAGAGTGCAGCCAGCCAGCACCAGGCGGCAGGGGAAAAGCTCACTCTTTTATGATGGTGGGCGAGAAGAGAAGAAGTGGGAAAGAGGGCTGGGTGGAGGGAGTTCAAAGGAGACCCAGAGACCAACATAGAAAATGAACTCTTCAGGTGTCACTTTCCCCTCATCGATAATTAGCATCTTCCAGCTAAAATGTCTTTAAACAGAAAGGCCTCTGAGAGAAGAAAAAAGGAATTATCTTGTTGTAACTAAACCAATTAAGGCTGCATAACTAGACTTAGCATTGTCCTGTGGAACTCATTAAAGAGGGAGCTAAAGAAAACAAGCCTGGGCATCTGCAGCATAGAGGGGGAGGCTGAGGAGCCTGGCGGTGCAGAGCAGAGGGTCTGAGAGAACCAGCACCGCCTCGTCAGGCCTCGCACCATGCAGAACAGATGGGTGAGCTGTTGGATACAGAGCTCCTCAGCCTTGATTCCCTCCCGTATCAAACAAAGACAACAGCACCTGCTTCTTGGGGATCCTGGGGGGCGTGCACACAGAGTATGCATAGATACCTATGTTCACCTTTCCTTCCCAACAGCAAACTCTCAGGCTCTGGAGAGGGAAGAAGCCCCTGAGGACCTGTTTTACAATGGTGAAAGCTTAGAGCCTGAATGAGTAGGAAATATTCCCTAAGAAGATAAAGCTTCGGTTCATATATTTACACTTCGAAGATATCAATGGATAAAGCAATAACCACTGTTGAGACCATGTCACCTTGTCTATAGATTAGTTATGATTGTACTATTTTTTATGCTAATTGGTGTCTGTTTGTTAATATGTTTTTGTACTTTTTTTTAATAAAAAAAAGATAAAGCTTCAATTAAATAAGTGGATTTGGATTCTCCATAGAAAAGATCTAATTCCTCAAAGCTAGGGAGTTTGAAACAATACCTGGTATTCAGCCTTCCAAAAGTCTTTTCTAAATCCAGCTGTGGAGTCACACCTTGGTACAGAGGAAGTGTGAAATTAACCAAGGGGTCTGCTTTTCCCACTGCAGCCCAAATGTCACTGAGGGAGTTGCCCTGGATGGTCCTGCCAGGGTGCTTCATTCCTATACACTCTGATAGACACTGTATTTTGGAAAGAAGTCTCAGATTCCCCAGTTGTCCCATGAACGTAATTTATTCTCCATACAACTATTTTTATAAACTAGCTTTAACGTCCAAGTCACAATGAGTTACATTTTACATCAAATTAGCATGTGTTTTAATATGGTCAAGTCCCTTTGCAATTATTGAAAAGAAATGTCAATGATCTAATTAAAACATTTATGGTATTTTTTATTTAGCAAGGGCCAGAAAAGAAAATTCTCAAGCAGGTAATATGTAGGAATAATTTTATCATTTTACAAAGCCAGGTTGGAAGGACAACAGTATTAATGAAATACAATAAATGTAGTAAAGGAGTCTTTTCTTTCCCTCTCCTCTGTCTTCTTTCAACTCTTGCTGAGAAGTCAAGAATGTGCAGAAATTATTCAAGGAACTTTACATATAGTATGCCTCTGTTTCACATTTTTTTTAAAAAAAAACCCTTATTTCACATACGAAAGTAATGAGACTCTGAGGTGTTAAAAACACTCGGTTAAGACTTTTGGCAGGAAGTGGTGGACTCACCAAAGTTGTAGGACTGGGATTCCCCCCAAAAGATTAGAAAGCAGACCATATTTTAAAATGTTTTCTCCATTTCGGTTGGTGGTGGTAGAGGCAAGTGACCTGACCATGACTCCAGGAGAAAGGACTCCAGGTGGACACCGAGTGGCTGGGAGGCTGCCGTTGTAGCAAGCTCTCTGCCCTCCCAGCCTGAACCCTGTGGGTTTCTCTGCAATGGGTCTCCATGGTCAGCCCCACAACTAGTCTGCCTTTCTCCAGCTTTTTTCTCAAATTTCTAATTTCTTTAACTTCTACTATTAGAAATGTGATTTCCTAAATAAGACAGCACCCCCAGCTTCTTGGCAGGACGCTGAGTGAGCTCAGGGTTTGTTAGCTCAGGACGTCTCTGCCTGTTCATGGCCAAACCTCCTGTCTGGAGATGAGTGAATCCTGGGTGATGGCTGCTGCTGGCCCTGAAAACAAACTACTGGGCTAAAAGACTGTTTGGCTCTGTGCTGCTCAGTACCCACTTTCTGGTAAGCAATAGTGCAGCCAGACTTGTAGGGGCTGTATCTCACTTATTTTGAAGCAGCCTTCCACACTGCGTTTGAGGAAGATGAAGGGGAAGGGTAGTGTAACACCATTAGCATTTGAAGAACTACAGCTAGTGTTTTCTGACTCCATTAAGAACAAAGAAGCAGGGCATAAACAGAAGTGTGGCTCAGGGACAGAGCAAAAGCTTAGCAAGCTTGTGTGAATCCCTGGATTCTACCCCTAGCACCTAAACCTGGACAAGTCTAGACTGGACCCAATAAACCTGGGTGAGACTGTGGGTAGTGGAAGATGAGCCAGCAGTCACCTCCTTCAGGCCAAATGGCCCCAGGCCTCAGAACCTTAGTACTTAATTTGTAAAAGGGTACAGTAAGGCAAGTCCTATCTTGTGAAGACCAGCTGTGGATAAGCAAAGTGGATCATTACCTCCTTCCACCTCTGAATCTCTGCAGTACGCTGGATTGAAGGAGCACTGTGCACTGTTTAGCAGAAAGGACTCAGAACCGCACAATCCATCACTCCTGCTGCACTCAGAGATGGCGAGAGGTGCTCAGTGGCGCAGCAGAGCTGGGAAGAGAACCTCAGCCACCTGATTTCCAAATATATCTTTTCACTCCCCCCACCTGCAAAACTGCTGCCATTTAAATGCTAAGCTTTTACATCAGGCAGACTATTGTCCACATTAACGAGTTACCAGAACAAATACTTTATTTATTTATTTATTTATTTTTTGCGGTACTGGGGATCAAACTCAGGACCCTGTGCTTGCTAGGTAAGCGCTTATTCCACTGAGCTATATCCCCAGCCCCAGAACAAATACTTTAATATTTTAATTTAAATGGCATCCACTCAACTCACATTTATAAACTACTGTGACTGGAAAGTAGAGAAGCTGCCAATCTGGAGGCTGATTCCCAATAAACTGAAAAAAAATCTGGTCCTGTTTTCCAGAGACAGACAGAGGTACAGGCTTTTAAACGAACCTTTGTGTGAATTAGGAAAACATGAATCTGGGTAACACCCCCCCCCATGCTCTTCCATGGCCGGGCCTTAGTGCAGGACCCAAGCAGCATTCAAACACAGCGAAGGGAAAAAATTGGTAGCAGTGATAAGAATGCAGTTCTCAGAGTCGGCCTGAAGCTGGATCAAATTTTATAATTGCTACTGAATAATTGTCATTTTCAACACACTAATCCATCTCTTGCAGCCTTGGAGTCATCTGGACAACTGAAATAGTAAAACTAGCCTAGCAGAATGACACTTATGCCAGGACTACATATAAGCTTTAAGTATACTAATAATATTGCTATGATTATTAGTTGTGTGCTCAAGTTTTGGTCCCTTGAGTCAAGAGAAGTTAAATCCCCAATACATGTGAACACAAATACGTTACTCCCATTCTTTCCTGACCTTTCCTCACCTCGTGAGGAATGAAATTATCATACCTACCATGTTGCTACAAAGTTATAAAATGCTAAAAATTGAGCCTTGACTTAGAGGCCTATAGGAATGTTTCAGTATATCCCAAACACTGCCATGTCTCCTCCTCAGAAGCACTGTCATTCACACCATGGACTCACTGAGAACAGCTGCCAGAAACAAGCCTTGGTTCCTGCCTCCTGCCTGAAGTGTCCCTTGCCTAAGCCCTCAAAATTTCTGCTCTCCTGTCAGCAGCACTTAGACTTGACCCCATTCACCTGACACACCACCTGCTGTTCAGGCTACATGCACATAAATATGGGTTTCCATTTGACAGCGCAGACAGAAAGAACAATGGAAAGCTTTTGTCTTCAGGAAACCCATAGATTGAATGGGTTTAATTATCTTAGTTCCCCTCTACTGTCCTATGACTTAGCAAAATAATCACCAATAATTTCAAAGAGTTTAAAGTATAAAAGGGGAAATAACTCATCTCTATTTGTGCTGTTATTTTACCACAAATCCTGTTTGCTGATAAGAAATTAAGACCCAGAGGAGACAGGTAACTTGGCCAAAGGCACACACAGAAGTCTGACAGCCCCAGGGTCAGAGCCAGGCAGGCTGGCTGGGTCAGCTGGTTAACTCCAGCTCTGTGACCTTCTGAGGACCACTAATGCCTCAGCACAGCGGTCTCTCTAGACGTACTGAATTTGGAACTGGAGCTTGAATGCAAACTCTGGAAAGACTGAGAGACTGATTGGCCCCACCCACTCCCACGGAAGTCCCAGCCAGGGCACTCTGAGGACTAGAAAGACTCCCTCTTTATCCAGTTTCATTTCCTGAGACTTTAGTACTCAGTGGTCAACTATGGTCCACAGAAACTAAGTGGAAATTTCTGGAAATGAGCACAGTTCAAGCTTTAGAAGATAGGCCACACACAGAAGCGTGATGAGCTGTCTTGCTGTATCTCTCCCCTCCTGTTGATCCCTTGGTGGCCATCTCTGTCAGGGTATCACGGTACACGGGCACAGCTCCCCAGTGCTCCCCTCACCCCCACCGCAGCACCCAGGCAGTGTCACTGTGCCTCGTCACGAGAAGAGCGATACAGGTCCAGTCCCAAGAAACTGTGAACAACTTGCTGGTCCTGTGCTCCAGAAGTGCAGGCTTTCTCGGTTATCCTAGTCTAGGCTTTCATATTCACTTCTGTACGATTTAGAAAAATGGGGAGCGTGGGTGATTTCCACCCCTGTGTGTGTGGCCTGTGTGTGTGTGTGTGTGTGTGTGTGTGTGTGTGTGTGTACACAACCAGCAGAGGTGCCCCCTTTCTTAGGTGTGCTCATAGTTATGCTAGAGATGAGAACAATTATGACAATATAATAATAACTAAATTTCTCAAGTGCTAAGTCCTTCATAGAGTTTATTCCATTTAAATCTTACAAAAATCTTATTTCTTTTCCCATATGGGGGGAGGGGTTGAACTCAGCCTTCACACTTTGCTACATTCCCAGCCCTTTTGTATTTTTTATTTTGAGACAGGATCTCACTAAATTGCTAAGTTTCCCAGGTTGGGCTCAAACTCCTCCTGGCTCAGCCCCCCAAGGACTGGAATTACAGATGTGTGACATAGTGCTGGCTGGGTTTCTATTTTTAATAGGGAAGAAAGAGTTTAGAGAGATTGAAAAAGCTGCTCCAAGTGGCCAGGTCAGTAAGTGGAGGGTGCAGTTTAGACACTGACTTTGGGGTCCAGACTCCAGAGAGTGCTGTGTTGTCACAAGGTGGGAGAGGGTTTGGCATGGCCTCTATGCCTGCTACAGGGCTCGCAGTTACTTCACAACCCTGAGTTTCCAGTCCCAGAACTGAAAGCTTCTGCCCCTCTCCACCCACACTATGCCTGATATTCTTCCTGGTCTTCAGGCACACAATTATCATTATCAAGCAGGAGGTAGCGGTAATATTTAAGCATTTTCCTGTAACTGAAAATTTTAGAAATAACGTTTTATTCTTGTTTGTGTGTGAATGTTGATGCGGTAACAACACTCCCCATGTCCTGAGCACATCTAACTCAGAACCCTCAGGGCCTTACTCCTGTGCCTGTGGGTAGGCGTCAGCACTGCCCCCAGCAGGCCTCAGCCCAACGTACCAGGCAGGAGGGCAGGGACACAAAGCTGCAGCCTTGCTCGACTCCTTGGCCACTGCCACACAGGGAGCCAGCTACAGAGATGCTGTCACTGCCGCTCTCCATGCTTCTCCCGGGACACTCAGACCCCAGCTTCACGTGCCTTGATTTCCACAGCCACTTGGCCGTGGGGCTCCTGCTGTCCTGAGCCTAAACAGTGACCCAGTCTTCATTCCCCACAGTCCTATCCTGCAGTCACAGCCACCCAGAGCTCACACCAGCCCAGGCCAGGCCTCCCCACTGGTGAAGAAGAGACCCAGCATTCAGCTGTGGGGATAAGAGAGCACCTCTTAACTCTTTCAGCCTGTTACGCAGTCTTGGCACGAGCTAACATTCAACAATAAGTCTTGTGGGGCAAAGGTTTTGTGTGTGTGTGTGTGTGTGTGTGTGTGTAAAACACTATTGCAGCTGTCCAGAGCTCATAGAGAAATGAAAGCAGCAATCTTGGAGACTGGTGAGTAGTTTGGCTGTTTGGGCAGTGACTCCTGTGTTGCTGCTATTATGATCCCTATGAAGTAGGGGAATCAAAACTGCTTGGCCCTCCTGATTTGGGGTCTCTGGCTCACTGTAAAGTCAGACAGAAATATTTTGGTTTTGATATACCTAAAAATGGATTGTAGAGCATCTCGAAGCATGTAAATGAGTGATTTTCACAGACTGAGACTTAAACCTATGGATAGGACACAGAAATCAACAGGAATGGAATAGACTTACTTCCTAGGAGAGGTGAGAGACAGAAGAGAAATATGCTAAACTACATAAAATCTTTAGCACTGAAAGACAAAACTGCTGTAGACTTCTCAGCCATTCCTGAAGATTGTCTGGCCAGGAGTTACACTTACTCCATCTCCTTCAGCAAGCAAAGCTGTGAGGAAGAGCAGCAAACTCCCTCCCGAACACCTGAGGGTGTTCCTTCTTCTTAAATGCATTAACTGTCTGAGCTGCTGTCATCGCAGACCACGTCCATGTAGACAGAAGCCACTGCACTGTGACTTGCTCTGGACGGAATCCATTCTGAGCTATCTAGGTCCCTGTAGGGTCCTGGTACCTGAATACAAGCCTTTTGCTCTTTTGAAGATATCACTAATTATGTTAATTTTTAAAAATCCAATCATCATGTCTGCACAAAATGGACAGTCACAGACAGGCATGGGATGGAGTCAGAACTGTAGGAAGGTGTGGGTGGAGACACATCAGAGAGAGGAAGGAAGCAGGTAATAAAAAGAGGAAGCGGAAGCTAATTCTCCCTGGAGAGCATCATGGCAGGATGCTGTGGCTATTCTCACTGCAAAGAAATAATGAACAGCTTGTTTCAGTTCAAAAATTTTAGAATGTCAACATGTAGCCCCAAATAGCCAAGCTTTTCCCACTGACCGGAGACAGGTAGTAGGCTCGAGGGCTTCACCAATAATCCTTTAGCAACTGGCTAGCAAGATTTAAAAAAGAATTCTTATGTGTTACATTTACACCTACTCCTCCTTTTAAGTTGGGTTCTTTATTACCATTGGTATTTGGGGTGGCACTTTAATACCCATGTCAAAAAGTTGAAAGAGGTTGGGGGAGGTTGTTCCTAAGGATTCTTCTCTGTTTTTAATGGCCTGAAGAACAGAAGAGTGTAAAGTTACTTCTTCATTCTTCTCCAGTAATGACCAAACTCCTGATATTAAAATGAATACTAAAATGTTTTAATAAGATAGCTATAGAATGCATGTGTTTATTTTCATCAAGTTTGGCCTCTTCTTTAATCATTTTTAATTCAGATTTTCATATTTCCAGACCAACTGACATGAGAAGGCAAATACAAGGCAATAAAATAGTTGGAAAAATATTTCTCAATCTTTTGATAGGAGATACTCAAATAGGATGGTCCAAAGGTTATTGCTATGCAGAAATTATGTAGGTGAGAAAAATACCCTGTTACTATCAGAGGAATGAACAAGGACATGAATAAACAGCTCACCAAAGAAAAAATATAAGTAGCTGGTAAATGCTGAAGGAAATATCTACCTCCCTGGTAATCAAAGACATGTAAATGGAAACCACAGGCGAGGACTTTTTTCACCTCCCAAGTTGGCAAAGTTGGCAAAAGGGTGAGGAAGTAGAAGAGCCAACTGGTTCAAGTTTTTAAATATTTTAAAGCCTTTAAAGTACATTTTAGTTGTGAGAGTACTTTTGACACAAGGACTTTCCAGAACTTAACAAATATGTAGTTAAATGTTTATGAACAAGAATATATACCGTTAGTTCTGACAGGAAAATGTTTGAATCAACTGAAATATCTAATAAGAGAGGTGAGCACACAAATTTGGTCCTCTTCGGAGGGTAGAATATTACATAATTGACAAATAAATCATATTTATGAAAAACACTTCACATAGGAAATATAATCCAATATTATAAAGCAGTTTTTACACTTTTATCTTTTCCTAGCTTTCTGTAATAGAAAAATTTCCAAGTGTTAAGAGTGGGAATTTCTAGTCATAGAATAAAGCCTGCTGCTTATGATCACATTGATCACATCAGTAAGGGAGGAGAGGTAGCAAGGTCTGAGCTTGGAAAGTCTGGCTCTAGAGCTATGTTCTCACCCACAATGCTAGGACTACTTCTCCAGAAGAAAGTGAGATAGAGGAATGATGAGAAAAACTTAATTCCCACTACCAGAAGGAACCACTCACCAACGCTATCTACATGCCTCAGACACAATAAGCACTCAAGCACTGGTAGTTGCTACTATTTATAGTTATCAGCATTTTCTAACTTTGTAAAAGTTACTAATTTATGCTGGGTGTGGTGGCACACACATGTAATTCTAGCATTTTGGAGGGTGAGGCAGGAGGATTGCTATGAGTTCAAGGCTTGTCTGGGCTATATAGTGAGAACTTGTCTCAATCTGCTCCCCCCAAACATTAGTAGTTTAAAACTTTAAAAATTAAAATTTTAACAGTAGTAACTAGGCAAGCTGATTCAACAAGTTCCATGTATAAATGAAAAATCCCTCTAAACTAATTAAAGTTCAATCAAAGTGTCTGTGTAGTATGTTTTTCTCTTTTCTTTTTTTTCTCTTCTTTTTCTTTCCGTGTGTGTGTGTGTGTGTGTGTGTGTGTGTGCGCGTGCACGCACATGTGCATGGTACTGGGAATTGAACCCAGATGCCTTACACTGAGCTGCAGCCACCTTTTTCTTTGTTTATTTCTCATTTTGAGACCAAGTTTCATTGGATTGCCCAGGTAGGGCTCAAACTTGTTATCTTCCTGCCTCAGTCTTGCAGAGGGCTGGGATTACAGGTGTGTGTCACTACACTCACCTGGTATATTTATTTAAAAATTTTTTAAAGGGAAAAGAAGGAGGGAAGAGGAGGAGAGGAGATGTGGATGAGACCCAGAAACTCTCTGTGAGACAGCAGGAAGGATGTGGAAGTCCTCACTGAGATTTCCTGGGACTCTGTATTTAGTTTGCAAGGAGTAGGAAGAGGTGGAGAAAAGACTCAGGAGAGGGCAACAGAAATGATGAGAGAGGAAAAGTTGGTCCTGTGAAGAAAAGCCTCCACATTTCTCTCCCCAGTGCAGGTCCTGAGCAGCCAGAGGACCACTCGCCATCCTGTCAGGCCGAGCAATCATTCTCCACTCTGACTGAGGCACCCACAGGTGACCTCACAACCCCAGGACACCTAAGTTATCTTGTCATCCACATTGTCCCTTCTCTGATGACAAGAATCTCCTGGGGACAGGGGACGTGTGCTTTCAAAGGGGGGATTCTTAGCTGTTTTCCTGGAGATCTTTGCTTGGTCAGTCTGGACTCATTCTTGGCTCAATCTAGCAGTGTCTTTAACTGCGCCATCTCTAGACTTTCCTACCTGCCTGAGTTTTCCATGCTGCTAAAGCGTGCCTGATAACTTGTCGGTCTGCCATTAAGAGGATGAGTGGGCTGTGTGCATGTATGGAAAGGCACAAGGAAACTCACAGCTCTGTCTAATGAATCAGCATTAACTAAGAAGACTCCCCAGTCTGGTTGGCCTGACCTGTTCTCTCCCAGACTCCAGGCCCTTTCTCTGCAGATTCCAGTAGCACTGCACCTCCCCCCACCATGCTTCTGCCCTCAGCTTTCTCTGGGCTGCACCCTTCCCTTCTCATTCTCCTCTTCGCCCACAGTTTCTACCAGTCCTTCCCGTCAGGCCCAACCGTCTTGTTCAGAACTCCTCTCTCCAGCCCTCAGTGACCAGGATCCGCATGGCCCAGTCTTCAGGTTCACTGCTGTGTTCTGTATTTTTCAGTAATTGTTTGCACTAGGAACAAAGATCCTCACAGGTACAAAGCTATTGTCTGACAGTTATGAGAAAGTTTCACATCTTTGGGATGTCACGAGAACCTTGTGAGGTGAGGAGTGTCATCTCCATTGGAGAATTAAGGAAACAAAGGCCCAAGATGGCACCTTAAAGACTAGCTGCACTGCAGGGTGGTGGGTATCATCCACCACCTCGGCTGCCACTGGCCTTAGGGGCTGGCAGCACTGCCAGGAGAGGGACTCAGACCGCGCAAAGGAAATGAGACCTTGCTAGAGTGACTGCGACGCTTTGATGTGCGTGATGTTCTCTTTTAGCTCAAAGTGTCCTAGAGATAAAATCTCACACTTCCTTGTAGAAAGGTTGTGCTTGGCAAGTACAAAGGAGAAAGCCCGACAGAGAGAAAGAACCTGAAACAGCCTTTGT
Organism: Dinomys branickii; assembly: GCA_004027595.1. Taxonomy (NCBI): domain Eukaryota; kingdom Metazoa; phylum Chordata; class Mammalia; order Rodentia; family Dinomyidae; genus Dinomys; species Dinomys branickii. The sequence goes on along the minus strand of PVLD010006653.1, from coordinate 70,159 downwards.
TGAGTGCCATTCGGTGCTTGCTCACTTGTATTTGTGACTGAGTGGCAGAGGGGTCCTTGCCAAAACTGGGAGCCCAAGCTGTGTCTGCGTCAAGGAAGGGACAGTGGTCAGAGATGAACTCCCAGCTCCTCCACCAGAGATGCTGTGAACAATCTCTGAGATCTCAGTTTTGGCTTGCGATGTTGTAGGGACTGTGCCAGGAGATGGACTCAAACAAACTCCTCCTGCTGAAGAGTCTTTGGTCTGTTTCCTTTTTGCCATTCTTACTACCCATTCCACTCACCACCAGAGCCTCCTATTCCTTCTTCACACTTCTGGTTCCTTCAGCCTGGACCTTCTGTTCTGCAGCTGTGTTTAATAGATTTAAGTGATCACAGAATACCCAACCAGACCCTTTGTCAGCCGATACAGTATTCTCTGGGCCTCTCACATTAGCCTGCAACAGAAAGCTGGCAAGGGGCTCAGGGCCCACTGCTTTTGTCTGCACCATGCAGCCTGCCATGCGGGGGCCAAGGGGAGCTGGAGTCTGCCTCCTGGGTTCAGCTGCCTTTTTGTGCTCCTTGTAGTGACCTTTGCCCCTTGGGCTTCTTTCCACCCCCACTCTTCTCAGATGAACCTGTCTGGATGGCTTCCCCCTTCTGTCAAACTTACTCTTACCTCCAAAGATACAGTGCCTTAAAGTAGCTAGCCAAACAAAACACAGCAAAGGACAACCTCTGGGAGAAATTTACCTTTGAATGGTCTCAGATGCTTTCTAAACATCTGTCTTGCACTAGAAAGCTGTACTCTTCCTGAGAATCCAGAGGGAAAAATCAAAGGCTTGCCCTCAGAGAAATAGCACGGTGCTGTCCAATGTGGCCCTCATCAGCCACATGTGGCAATTGACTGCTTGATGCATAGCCAGTCAAAGCTGAGAGTGTTCTAAGGGTAAAATATACACCAGATTCTAAATATTTAATGTGAATAAAAAATGTAGAATATATCACTAGTGATTTTTATTAGTTATGTGTTGAAATGATAGAATCGGGAATATACCGAGTTAAATTGAAAATGTTATTTGAGTTAATTTCGATGGTTTGTTTTTTAAGTGTAACTATAGAAAAGCAAAGATTATATATGTGGCTGGCAGTGTATTTCTATTGCAAAGTAGACACAGATAAATATTTTATGAGGAGAGGGACGGTGCCATAAAGCATTTTTAGTAATACTTGTTTTTAATACATAATGATTGCATTCATTGTGGGGAGTAGGCACTTGCACATACTGCACATTAATTCTTTTTATTCTCCTTCCTCTCCTTTCCTTCCTTCTCCCTCCATCTCTAGATTCCCTTCTTTCTTGCAAAAGATCTATCTCCTATTATCTAATAGGAAATAAGTCTATTTCCTATTATCTACCTTTTATTTTGCTCTTTAAATTACTTATACTTTGGGCTTCTCATAGAAAAGAAGTTGTGTGATATTTAAACTAGTATGTCTGATTTATTTTACTTAACATTATGGTCTCAATTTTCCTACAAATGACCCCATTTTTCTACAAATGACTCAAGTCTCTGGGGCAGAATAGTACTCCAATTGTATATAAATATCATATTTTCTTTATCCACTCATCTGTTGTTGGACATATAGGATGCTTCCAAGACTTAGCTATTACCAGTGGTGCTGCTATAAAAGTGGGTATGCATGTGTTTCTGCAATATAATGTCTTTAACTTATTTAGAAAGATAGCTAGAAGGGAAATAACTGCATCAAAAAGAATTTCTAGTTTTAGTTTTTTGAGGAATCTTCACATGGCTCTCTGTAATGTTTGTATTATTTTATATCCCCACTAACAATGTAAAAGGGTTCCTTTTTCCTTGCAGCCTTCCCAGAATTTGTTATTATTTGATCTCTTTTTAAAATTTATTTTAAAAAATGAAAGAAGGAAAGCGTATTAACAAATAGACATCCATTTACCGAATAGCATAAGAACAATACAAGCAATACTGAATTACAGACAAAGTGGCTGGAAATTAACAATGCTTGTTGTATTACATATTGATATCTTCAAAGTGGTTTCTCAGGAAATCAAATAGAGACATGCAAAATTGATCAAATAATTGATCATTAACTGATCCTTTCAGTAAAGCGATAGAAGTCAGTAGTTCAACTATGTTAGCTGTCCCATATACACTTATGTACATAGTTTCCCCTTCTTTCTTTTTTCCCTCATCCCAGTTGCTCTTTACTTTTGAGAAGCTTCCTTTTGTTTTATTATTTGATTTCTTGATGATGGTCATTCATTCTAGAATAAAATAGAATCTCAGTGTTGTTTTAATTTGGTGATGCTATAAAACATTATAAAAATATCTAAAATGTGCTGCAAGGAAAGAAAGAAGGATAAAGTGCATTTCTTTCGAGGAAACCTTCAATGCCCTCAATGCCCCTGTTCTGGGGCAGGAGGCAACTACATGGTGCCATCAGGCTAACTTTGTTTTAAAAAATGTCTCATTTTCAGATCAACATGCAACACACATTTCCCAAGAATTATGTCTATAAAAATTATGAACCACCCAGGAATGGTGGTGGCACATGCCTATAATCCCAGCACCCAGGAGGCTGAGGTAGGAGGATGTTGTGAGTTTGAGGCCAGCCTGGGCTACAAAGTGAGCTCACAGCCAGCCTGAACTGCATAGTGAGACCCTGTCTGAAAAAAAATGTACCAGACACCCCACTACAAAATGGGGTTGCACAGGTACCCAAGAAAGGTCCCTAGGGGAGCTCACGATCTAGAGCAGAGGTCATTGGTGTGAGAAAGGTCAAGGATGGACTGTAGGTATGCAACAAAAATTGTATGTGTTTTACTCATAAGAAGTCCTATAGCTATCAAAAGGTTCAAGGTTTTAGAAGATTCCAGAAAGGTAAAGAGCTTCTGAGTAGATGGATAACAGTGATAAACGCTGCCTAATAAGACAAAATGTCCTCTCTGGTAAGATGGCAAAGCGATACTGGTGGGCTTCTTTATGACACTGTTGTTAGCAGGCCAGCTCTTGGCTCCACAGTGGTGAAGGAAAAGAGGTAGGCAAAGAGGGTAAAGGCATCCCCTCGGGGCCCAGTGCAAATGCCACTCCATGACAGTCTGTTCTCATTCCTGAGAATAAGGCTGGCGGGGACAGACAGTGAAGACGAATGTCTCAATAGGAAAGGGCTGTGAGCTGGACCTAAAGAGCATCTGGGAAGAGGCCAGGGCTTGCTGATCAATCAAGACACAAAACCATGAGACTACCATCACTGTCTTCCCTTGTTCTGAGTGCTAGACCCAGAGGTGCAAGGGTGACCCGGTACTTGCTGAGAAGAGAGCTTTCTAGGTGTGGCCTAAGTCAACTGTGGATGTGAAGGAATGGAGGTTTCTGCCTCTGGAGCTGTCCTTCCTGGAGAGATTTCCCATGTGCTAATTCCGTGGGATTGGTCTCCGTGTGAAAGGGCAGAGGGCTGCCTCGTCTTCCCCCATCTGACCCCCACAGCACAGGAGTAAGATTCTGAGTTGGAACTCTAGTGGGAGAAGAGAAGGAACATTTCTTCTCTGGGTCTGAGGAGGGACAAGCTGGGTGGGTGGGAGGGGCTACTGCTAGAGCTCTGAGCCTGATCTCTCAACCTCAAGGGGGCAATCTGCAACTCAATCTGTGTGACTCTCTCATGGGTCCCAGTTTGGCACTTCTGAAGTTCTCTCTGTGAAGGCAAGGTGGGTGGATTTTTACAAGGAGAAAAGGAATTGGTGTACTTTTCTGACTTTTCAGTCTCAGGAAATGTTAGAGAGGCTGTGAGTTGGCAAATACTTTCTGTTTTTCAGGGTAACTTTCTTGGACAAACATGGCTAAGGGTGCTGTAAATACCAGACGATTTTCATTACAGACCTGGTCTTGTTACTACCACACAGAGAAAGACTCCATCTGTGCCGTGTGGCAAAGCTCAGAGACAGCTAGGTACCTCCTCCTTCAGCCCTTCAGCCCACACACGCCTGGAAAGGGTCTGTGCAGTCTGGATCCTGGTCCCACTGATGTTCACTGTGCAAACTTAGTCATTGATTTCTCCGAGCCAGAGCTTATCTGGGACACGAGGATAATAGTTCCCTATTCCCCACTCGTGTGTAGCAAAGCCGAGATGAGACAGAGCACTTAGCATGCTGAGGTGCTTGTTAATGGCACTCACTTTCTTTGCCTCTCACTTTAACTTAGAAATGGTGTAATATTCTAGTAAATCTGACACCAGTCATTCTCTAAACCTGTTTCCTGATAAGCGTCTATCAGGATTCCTTCAAGCTGCAAAACTTTCAGAGTCTGAGATTGCGTTTGTTCCCCGTGGGCTTTGTCCTGGAAGAGTGTTGCTGGCAGATCCCGCAGGGTGGCGAGGACAGTTCAGAATGGGGTGTTCAGCTGTTAGGTACGGCAATCTGCATCGAAGACCAATAGAAGAGGAAAGGGAGCGCAGGAAGAGCTGCAAAGAAAAAGGCAGCTGCATGTCTGTCCTCCAGTAAATCAATTGTGATGTTTATTGGGTTCTTTCCAGAATAACACCAGCAGGAAAACCCTGGAATGCAGGATTATTTTTCCAAGGAAGATCTTTCCAAGGAGCCTGCAATAACCAGACTTGTCAGTCAACTTGGGTTAACGAGAAGATCACAGGTTTGGAGGAACACAGACATCCTTTTAGTTCTGTCTCTTCTGCTTCCCATTGGTGACTTCTTATTATTGAATCTCCCTGAGCCTCATTCTCCACTTAAGAAAATATAAATAATATAAACTATGCAGGGGGATGTGGAGGGAGGCTTAGTGGTAAAGACTGTAGGTGCTAGGAAGTAAGAAAAACACTTGATGCACATTTTGTAGTTAATAAACAGGAGCTGCACAGCTATGAGGACATCATACCAGGGCACAAGGCATGAGATGCCTTGGACCAGAATGGGGGCCATCATTTAAGTCTGTGCCTGGGGCAGGGTGGGGGACTGAGAAGGTGGGGAGGAAGAGGCAACTTGGTCAGGGTGGGGTGGGTGAAGGGCAGAAAAGAGATCAAAAGGCCTATAAATATCTGTCAAACTTTAAAATGCAAATCCCCTGCCTGCAGCCACTTGGGGTCAAATCCTTCTTTATCACCTTTGGGGGTGGGGAGAGGAGAGAGATGGGCTTTGCTGAGGTCTGATGGCCAACCCTGAATACGTGATAGATGTTTCCCTCTGCCCAGACCCGGAAACACGAGTAGACGAGAAACTAACTGCAAGTAGTTTGTTTTCTGACTAGACCCGAGTCCATCAAGGAAAAGAGACACAACAGTCCCTGCTAGCTCAGGCTGTGGGGTAGGGCACCTACTTGCCAGCTGGATAGGTGGGTAATCAAATATTAATTCTGAGCACAGCGTGTTATCTTCACTAGCTGGCATCCGATTCTCAGGGATTTTCCCATGCTGTGTCCAGGGGCACTGTGCCTAGGGCAGCCCCAGTGAGGGAGAGTTGGGGGCCTCTGGGACATGCCTGGATGGGCTGGAAAGACTCTGCCAAAGGCCAGGGCCTGTGCAGCTCCAGTGTGTACACATATGGTGCGGGGGAGTAGCTTTGCCCTATGGCTGCCTCCAAAGAGGTGCCTTGTCCTGTGGGGCCTGTCATTCATTATTTATTTCTGTAGAAATCATGGGACTTCAGGTAAATCCTGCAAAGACCTTTGAAAGCGACAGGCTGACAGTGCTCTGCCACTCTCTGTGTTTCCAGCTCTTGGAGCCTTTGGCCTACAGCCGCTGCTGTCAGTCAGAAACAAGAGACCTCGCGCTTCTGCTCCATCCCTTTTCTCATCTCTTGCTGGATTCATTTTCTCGTATATCTGAGTGCAACTGGTTGGTTTTTCCTGGACCAAAAAATAAATCTAATGAATGTCCTCAGGCTGAAGTGCTCTAAAACACATGCCATTTATTACATTCTTTTCTGGACAAATTCATGGGGCTGTCTTATCCAAGAATTTGACGCCCTTCCCTTTCGCCTCCCTAAATGGCACCGAGCATTTGAGGTACCAGTAGATTTCCTCCCCTCTAGAAAGCCCATGATGGACCTCCAAGGTCCTCACTGGCCACCCAGGTCTGCATTCTGACCAATCTCCTCATCCAGCACTTAGTATAAGAAATATATAGATTTGGGTTTTTGAGATGTCTTATGACGTAATTCAGGCTGACTTGATCTCACTATGTAGCCCAGGCTGGTTGCAGACTCATGGCAACCCTCCTGCCTCAGCTCCTGGTGCTGGGATTACTGGTGGGCAGCTGCATACCAATCTTTCATCCAGCACTTATATTTGTCATCTGAAAAGTTTATTTGAGTCTTGCATCTCAACTAAGTTATAGATATTTTGAAAGGAGGGACCAGACTATTATTCCCATGTACTCCATACCAGGCCTAACCCAAGACCGGACCCTTTCTGGTTTTTGGTATGGAGAATCAAACTCAGGGCCTTGTGCTTGCCAGGCAGGTGCTGTGCCACTGAGCTACATCCCCAGCCCTCTCCCCCAACCCATTTTAAGATTGCAGCGTTTCAGTGACCAAAGCATGGGCTTCAGAGAGATGCAAACCCAAATCTGTTTTGAACCCAAAACAGATTTTCTGAGTTCAAAAGACTAATTCATTCCAGTCCATTCACTCATTCAAGAATGTGGGAGATGCATGGTATGTCCTGGTGCTATTCAAAGCTCAAGGATATAACAAAGAAAAAGATGGATTTACTTTCCTGTGTTGTTACTATAGGGACAGGAGATAAGTGAACAAATCTACCACCTTATGAAGAAAACACTCAAGGTGAGAGGCAGCTGTGAAGGCATCAGGGCTGGAATGGGTGATGGTGACTCAGCACACATCGTCACAGAGTGCTGGCTGAAACTCTGAGGCTGCAGAGATGACAGGAAGCACTGGTCAAGCGTCTATGAGAAGTCTTGGGTAAGGGGGCAGCCAGGGTAAGAGCTGCAGTGTGGAAAGCGAGGCAGGGCTGTGGGAGCCAGGAAGGAGGAAAAAAGGTAGAAGGCAAGGGGACAGCAGCCACGCAGGACCCACAGGCTGTGCAGGAGGCTGGGGTGCGCAGGGAGTGTGGTGGAAGCCACGCAAGCTTTCACACAGGGAGGTCAGAGTGGGATTTTTTTATTGATAGATTTATCTGGCTGCTGTGTGCACTCAGTGTGGTTAATGAAGGGCCTGTCTCACTGCTGGTACTGTGCAAAGATGATTCAAATAAGAAATGAAGACTCAGAAGAAGGTAGTCTAACTAGCGCTCCACTAAGAACTTACAGATAGGGGCCTAGGGGTATAGCTCAGTGGCATAAGAGCCTGCCTGGCAAGTGCAAGATTCTGAGTTCAATTCCCCAGTACCACACACAAAAAAGAACTTGTGCATAACCAAGAGCTCAGGGCTATCTGTCCCTGATGGATAGAGCTTTGAAAGAGAATGAAACTTTGGGAGATTTAGAACCCTGTCTGCACCTCTCATAGGGAGAGAGGTGCGAAGCCTTGTAGCATCTTCAAGGGTTGATTAATTTTGAAAATTGAAATATTAATTTCTCAATGTTCACAAAACTGGTTTTCTGAGGTCTGAAATACTCTCATTTAGTAGTCAGATTTCTATGAATCAGATCAGTAGAGGTCATTGTATCTCTTTGGGTTGTTTACTGAAAAGATCTATGGATTTAGACATGAAGTATATAGGAACCTAAATTCTTGCCAAAGTAGGAAGGAGTGAGGAGAGAACAAGCCCAGCTTTGGAGGGAGAGTAGCTCTGGATTCAGATCCCTGTCCTCATGTTAACTAGATTTTGTCATTGTAGAAGTGTCTTCAGGGAAATAGAGGATAAAAGTGTGTGTCATTCAGACTTTTTTGTGGGGGGCATAGGTGAGGAATTTGAAGAATAAAATGTGTTGCACATAATATACACTGTATGTTTGTCTTTTTCCAAATTCAGTGTTTCACATAACAGATTTTCTAAACTCCCCTGCATTTGTACCGGTGGGTTCTGTCTCTTTTTCTCTTCATGTGTACAGACAATCACTGTCTCAAAAAAGTCATCCAGATGATAACGGGGCACATTATAAACACATTATTTTTGGTCCTTGAATATATATGGCAAATAAGAATCAGTATGGCTTTTATATAGGGACATGCATCACTCAAAAGGCTGTTTATCTCCAGTGCAGTTGGGAAGAGGCAGCAGCGTCATTACCACAGATGCATGCAGAAGGCCAGGGAGTTTCGCCGAGTGTAGCACCTCATGAGCAGAACTAGGAAAACTACTCAGACCACTGTCTCCCAGGTTAAAAAAAATGTCCTTTGGTCTGTTTTGCAGGATGCAGACCTGGGTCTGTGAGTCCTTTGTTACCTGTACTAAAAGTGTCCCAGCTGTGAAGCTCTGGGGCCTGCACAGGCCTGGCCCAGAGACACCTGTTTGGAGACCCCTTGACAAGAAGCCTCACGTCAGCACGTTCAGTTTAACATACAGTGTAAAAGATTTGGAGCGGTTACTGCAGTCAGCATTGCTTGAGAACAAAAAAGAACTAATGGGCTTCTCGTCTCCTTTCCCCTGGATGTTTATGGCTCCTCACTCACACCCAGATTCGAGGCATTTGGAGGGACGGCCCTTTCACACTTTGCTCTGGTCGATCAGCAGATGGAGACAGATACACATGACGATGCTAGAAACACCATGGGAGTCTTTCATTAGCTTTCAGAGCAGAGAATTCTAACGTGTGTCCCCTCTTTTGCAAGTCAGTCTTTTGTAACAATGCTAAGGAGGCTCAATAATTTAATTCCTAAATTCTGCTTTGGTGCTTATAAAAATTCTTCCAGGGCTAGAGATATAAATCAATGGTAGATTGATTGCCTTGCATATGCAAAACTCTGAGTTCCATCCCCAGCAAACACACACACACACACACACACACACACACACACACTAAATTTAATTTTAAAAAGGAATTCTTCCAAACACCAAAATATTTAGTCATTCTGTCCACAGAAGGGTTAGTTTACTTTCCTGGGTTACTTTACCTTGCATTGCCAAACAGGTAATTTATTGACTTTCCTGGCCTGTGGTTAAACAAGCTATCCGCTCTTACAATCATCAGAAAAGGATTACATTTCTTTTTTTTTTTTTTTTTGCGGTACTGGGGATCAAACTCAGGACCCTGCACTTGCTAGGCAAGTGCTTATTCCACTGAGCTATATCCCCAGCCCTAAGGATTACATTTCTGCACCATCACTAGGGTGCACACTGCACGCAGGCTGACTTTGCAGCAGGGCCCTGTGAAGGAAATATGGTCCTTGAAAGAGGCTAATGTGAGCTGTTAGCTGAGAATAAGCAAGTTGGTGAATTGAACCTGAGAATAAAAAAAAAATTAGTTCCTCACTGTGTTCAAGAGATCAGGCTTGTCTGAGCAGGGGAGAGACACATTCCTGAAACAGGAATACTGCGTCTCCTCCACGGTAGGCACTCTACCAGTATTTGTGAGTGAATACATGCATGGAATGTCATACCCTCATGGAGTCCTGCACCTGAGGGGTCCTTGACAGGCAGGGATTTGTCTGGCACTGCAAGCAGAGCAAACTCATGAGCAAAGGCACTGGTGTCTGTTGGGGAATGCAGTGTTCTCAGATGGCTCATGTGGAGGCTCATGGTTGGGAATGCCTGATGCTCAAGCTGGAGAGACAGGCTGGTGCTGTGCTGCCCAGCCTGAGGAGCCGTGCTGGGATCCCAGACCACACTGTGCAAGCAGAGGACAGCACAAGCTGCTGCTGGAGAGAGGGAAAGGAGTGACTCAAGCATCCAATAGTTACTGTGCCAAGTACTTTCTAGAATTCTATGATCATGAAGAATGAAGTCCTTGCTTTAAGTCTGCATTTGACTTTGGGAAACAATAGTAAAACAAAACAAACATTCCAACATAGTGTCAGACACTGATAAGTTTAAAGAAAAATATAGCAGGGTCAGGGAAGAGCGAGTAGCAGGGGTAGGTGAAAATATCTGTAAAGTTTGAGGATATCTGGGGCAAGAAATGAGTTAAGTATGGACACAGGGAATTGCCTGCATCGATAAAATAGTTACAATTTTAGCCTCTTCTAGCTGGGTGGCCTGGAAAAGTTGTTTTAAATTCACCAGAGCATCAGTTTGCTGTTACACACAGAAAAGTCAAAGAGCACTGTAGAGAGTAGGTGTTCAGTATATGTTGACTCAATTAGTAACATATTAGTTACCAAATTCTATTTGAGCAAGCACATAACTTTTTTCAATATTATCACCTTATTGTAAATGTCACATCCTTTAAGATCCTTGTTACACTGATAACTAAATAAAGAGCTTTCTTTTTCCAGCCTTCCCCTCCCACTTCCCCACTGCTCCCTGGTAGAGTTACGATGTCTATATTTTTACCCAAAGGTCCGTGTTTGGCTATGCTCATCTTAAAATCAATTCTGAAAGCTCTCCTTCCAAGGATGGTAACTGATACAGTCATCACTTACTGAGTGCCTATATATCATGGGGGCAGCTATAGACACAGCCGACAGGGTACCATTCAACAATATACTTCTAGGGGTCAGCACAATGCTGACACATAACAGAGGTCACATAAATATTGGAATAAGCAAGTCTCAGAAAACTTAAAAAGCCACAGAGAAACTGTGTAGCAGAAAAGAACTTGAAGCTAGACATGTCTGACCAAAAGGCTTGAGTCATGTTACTAAAAATAAAAAAGTTACCCTCGCTGTGAATCTCAAAGAAAAATCAAGGACTTCAGCCTGATCTTACAAAGCCTTGAGCAGGTGGGCCCGAGGGAGAAACTGATGCAGGATTCATGCAGCTAGAGACAGAATTTCAGCAGAGTACCTCAGTGGTAAGACAGTCAGTGAAGTGCTGGGCAAATATATAAACAGTAACCTATGATAAGAGTCTGTCAAATAGTATGACCAGATGAACAAGGAACTAGAATACAAAATGCTTTTAAAAAGACTTGTATAATTGGGACAATGAAAGAAGTCCTGGAGGAGGAAGTGAAAGCTGGTATTACAGCAAATACATTGCCTCTACGTTAGTTTTAAAGCAAAATGAATCCAGGTTAGTCATTCCCAGCACATTTTTGAAATTTTCATTTCATAAAGTCTCAAGAGCCAGGTGTGGTGCTGCACGTCTGTAATCCCAGCACTTGGGAGGCTGAGGCGGGAGGATTACTGTGAGTTTGAGGCCAGCCTGGGCTATATAGTGAGTTCAAGGCTAGCCTGTACTACATAGCAAGACTGTCTCAAAAAAAAAAAAAAAATCCCAAGAATACTTCTAGGTTTGTTGTATTTGCCTGAAATAGATACTCCTAAACTATCATAGTGCAGAGTGAATTCATTACGATCATCAGATCCCTGGAAAATGTTTTAACAGGACCCTCCCCTGCAATATTCGGAACACTGCAGAACAGTCTAGAAATTACTGGGGTAAATGTTCCATGAAAAAACTAGCTGAGCACTTAGCATACAGGAGGTGCTCAACACATGTTTTCTCTTCCCATAGCAATTTGTGTTGTTTCCACTTTTGGGCTATGATGAACAGTGTTATCAGTGTTAGTGCACATTTTTTATTGGTACATGTTTACATCCCTTGTGACAAATTGGTACTTGTACATAACAGATCATCTATGTATCTACTAGTTTCCTCCCTCCATCTCTTGACACCCCCTTTGGGTAGATGTTTGCAGTATATTAACATTTAGATTTCTTGTGTGTGTGTGTGTCTCTTTTCTCTTGACAAGTGAGTGCCTGGGAAAATTGTGGGTTATGCTATGATTCTGTGTAACCATCCAGAGTTTAAGTCTTTTTCAAAATGACTGCTGTTATTTTATATTCCTACCAGTAGGTTTAGGAGGGCTTCAATTTCTCCACATCAATTCATGCTATTGTCTTGTTCTTAACTCTTCTAGTTGTGAAATGGTAAATAGTATCCCTTTGATTTTATCATATTCTTGATGGCTACTTGATGTTAAAAATATTTCATGTGCTTATTGGCTATTTGAATATCTTCAGTATCTAGACACTTGGCTTATCTCTCACTTATCATTTTATTACTGAATTGTTAGTTTTTTATATAAATCTTTCTAGATGTCCCTTATTATATTTGATTAGTAAATATTTTCTCCCAGTCTAAGTAGATTGTCTCTTCACTTTCTTAATGCTGTCATTTGAAACACAAGTGTTGATCCCTCAAAACCTATTTTTAAATTTTGTCTATACTTTGCATCACACCCAAGAAAACCATTGCCTAATCCAAAGTTAGTTTTTATGGTGTTAGCTTTTATACTTAGGTCTCTGGTGCACTTTGCTTTCATGTTTTATACAGTAAAAGGTGAGGATCATATTCCCTCTTCATGTGGATATTCAATAGTTTCAGCAGCACTTACTGAAAGGCTGCTGTTTTCCCTACTATCTGGGTGCAAGCTGAAGATCAGTTGATAACTATTGTGAAGGAATATTCCTGGTGTCTTGATTCTACCCGCTGATCTACATGCTACTTTTTATCCCAGGACAACAGTCTTCACTATTATAGCTTTGGAGCAAGTTTTGAAATCAAGGTGAGTCCTCAAATTTCAACTTTTGTGAAGATTATATGGCTATTTTGTGTTTTAAAAATTTCTATATAAATGTTAGAATCAGCTTGCCAGCTAGAACTGCTGGGATTGCACTGAATATGAAGATCATTTCGAGTAATATCGGCATCTTAAATCTTTCGACTAATGACTATGGGATATGTTTAATTTCAATGTTTCATACTTTTAAAGAGTGTAAGTTTTGAACTTAACTTTTCAAAGTATTTTCCTCTGTGTAGTGCTATTGTAAATGGGACAGTTCTCCCAATTTTCACTTGGTATCACAGTGTACAGTGGACCCTCAAGTTACAACCGGTCTGACATATGAACAACTTGGGTCATGACTAGAATTTAACTTATGACCAAACTCTCGAGTATGATGCAAATGCCAGCTGTTTGTGCTTCCAGATGGTCTGAAACAGATTTAACTCTTAAATTCTAGAAGGGACACTACCATATTCTTTCCTGTATAGGGTTAACTCAGATATCCTGGGCCAGTGTCTAAGGACACTGAGATCTGCCTGTGTACAAGAGGGACTTGGAAGGCTGTGTGGAAGGGCCTGAGCCTTCATTTGACAACCTGAGTTAATAACCAGCCTTCAGGAACTGCGTTTGTAGTCAGGGGTTCACTGTGTAGAAATATAATTGAGTTTTGTATGATGATCTTGTATCCTGCAACTTTGAAGAACTCATTTTACCAGTTTTAAAAATTTTCATTGAAATAAAGATTTTATTAGTACATACTTGCATTACAAGTAATTTACAATCATCCTGGGAAGTAGGTACATGTACATAATACAACTTTTTTTAACCTTTAATTTTCCTTTTCCCATTTCCATTCTTGTTATTATTAATCTTAGCTCATGTTTATGGCATATGTTCACATTCACTGAGGTGATGATTTAACCAGTTTTAAAATATTTTCTAATGGATTCCTTAGGATTTTCCATACACAGCATCTGCCAGTTGTAAACAGGAACAGTTTTACAGTTTCGTTTCAAATCTGGATGCCCTGTAGAATTTTTGAGTACTAAATAAATTTTTGAGATGGTTCTGAGTTTGAGCCCAGAGCCTTTGCACTCCACATCCCCAGCAGCTGCAGCCCTTTTATTTTTTAGATTGACATAGAGTATTGCTAACTATCCCAGGCTGGGCTTAAGCTTGCAAATCTCCTGCCTCAACCTCCCATTGTGCTGGGATTATAGGTGTGTGCCACCAAGCCTGTCTAAATTTATGCAAGACTTAGTATCTGGAGTTACTAAAGTCAATACTGCATAGATTAATTCTTAAAGCAAAAAGGAAAGAAAACAGCGCTTAGGAAAACAAACCAAAAGAAAAACCAAGGAATCAGAAAACAAAAAACTGGTATTATTAAAGAAGTTTTTAATCCTTTTTGGTTTGTACATTCAATTTTCCAAATTTCTTTTCTACTTGCTATACCTGCGAACTTCTAGGTGTGATTTCCTCAGTTTATTTAGCCATTATGACCATGGGTTTTACTGTGTGCACTGATTGTTCCCTCTCCTTGTCCATGTTTCCCCCACAAAGGAGCAGGAGGTAGAGGAAGTAGGAACACGGGAACCTTCACAGGGAGAGAACCCCAGTCAGGCAGCAGTGTAAGACAACTGGGGAAGACACCCTCGGGGAAATAAGTAAGTAGAGTGAGTGCTTTTAGTACTTTATGGGAAAAATAAAAGGGTTTACTCTGTCAAACACCATACCGACATTTAAAAACTACAACCAATAAGGATACTTAAAAAATGATGATAATGTTTTAAAATATATATATTATCACCATGGGGGGGGTCATCTTTTAAAACCAAAGTTTTAGGTCACATTTTTGAATTACAACTTTGATAAAATGACAAAAACATTGCATGACATATACAGCCATACTGTTTTTCTACTACTGAGCATGCTGGCACATGCTTGTAATCCCAGCACTAAAGAGGCTAAGGCAGGAGGATTGTTGTGAGTTTAAGACCAGCCTGGGTTACAAAGTGAGCTCAAGGCCAGTCTGTACTGCATAGTGAGACCCTATCTCTAAAAAAAAAAATGTTTTTTTTCTACCAAACATTAACTAGATACCTTCCCTCTGCTAATGCTGACAGCATGAGGAAAAGTTATACTTAAGTATTTTAAATTTCATTTTAAGTGTTCTTGAATTTTAGTTTTAGTCTCTGACATAAAGGAAGAGGACTATCCAAACAAGTACCAAGGTCATCATCTTTCTTAAGACACTGCAGAAAACTCAGAGAACTTTTTGCTGGATCTGAGAAATGTTTTTCTTCATTTCCATTTGTTTTGTAAGGCCTGGTATTCAATTTAGCCTCTTCTGTATGAATTGCAGGGTTCGTCTGTTTCTTGTGTTCACTTTCCTTTAACTGGGTCAGATCATGATTCTGTGAGCTGTGCTTCATTTTCTGAGTTGTGTACTTCACTTTACCAAAGACTGGGCCACTTTCTTGGTCAGAGGAATGTGACTTAAAGCAAATACTGTTCTTGACAATTGTTTGAGTGGTATGCATACCAATGTTTCCACTGTGATCTAAGGAAGTATTTGGTGACCCAGATCTAACACTGGAGGTTTTTCCTACTGGGTTATTGACAAAATAAAGTATAGAAGTGTTCATTTTACAGTTTTCTTGAGGCAGTTGGTCTCCTTTTATAACCTTAGAGGTTCTAGATTCATTTTGGAAATTAATTCCAGGAAGATCCGTTGAAAGATGTGTTGGACAATCAGACCTACTATTGGCAACATGAGATTCTTTTACATTGTGTAGGAACAAGGTTTTCAAATCAACATCTGATTGTACATTATCCTCTTGATATGATGATTTCATATATATACGTTCCTTTAAAGGCAAATCCAGAAGATTTAAATCACTAATGCCAGAAAGTAAATACTGTTCAGAACTAATCTGAAAATGCTCATCCAGTACTTTATTAATGTTTGTGGTGAACCATCCTGATTGTTCTGGGATATTTTCAAAATCATCAGTAGGGGCCAGTAGCTTTGATTCAAATTCTGACTGTAAATCATAAGAGACAGCATTCCCTTGAATAGCTGGATAATTACTAAAAGAAGTCCCTTCCCAGTCAATGGAGGTCAAGTGCAAATCAGTAATCACAGAAGTATCACAAGACAAAGGACTGGGTTGACCAGATTCTGCACTGAGAGAGTTACTTGATACATCTTTAATTTGCCAACTAGGCAAAGGTCTTAAAGAAGACATTAACTTTTCTTCCATATTCAAGCAGGGAGCATCTTCAGGTAAAAGCAACCTAGTCACAGAGGCAGAAATTGTTTCTTGCGGTAAAGTAGCATCAGAAGAAATTTCCAAGTTTAACTTGGAATTCCGCTTAGGAAAGGTTTTAGGTGTGGGTTTCAAAGTCACCAGTGACTGAAAATTCACTACATCATATGATTCTGGGAAACTGTCTTCTTTAGGCTTAATTTTCATATCTAAAAAAAAAAAACCCAATATATAAATATATACATATAGAAACAAAATGGATATCTGTTTTTTCCTTAATGGGTCAAAAAAGTTCTGATCAAAAAATCTTCTATATGAGCTGTTTTGGCTACTGTTTATTCACCCTGCACTCTTGGAAATATTTTCCTCTAGAAACAATAATATAATTGAGTTGTTTTCTCATTCAGTTCTAACAAACAAAATATATTTAAAACAAAAATATTTTATATACAACAGCTGTTCTAAAATTTCTTAGTAAAATTATTAATACTTGGTTAAGTTAGTAGACACAGAGCAGAATGGTATGTGTCTGGCTTTTCAGCTTTAAAAGAAAGCATGTGAAGGCAATTAGTTACCTAACCCAATACTTACTTTTCTGCTTCTTCCCTTTAGCTTCTAAGTTTTGTTTCCGGTAAACAGCAACAATCTCAGGATAAGCTGCTTCAAACAAGGATTCTTCTTCAACTGTTAAAATCAATTCTCCATGTTCTATAGCAAAATGTTCTACAAGGTTAAAAATACAGTAAAGCAGGCTTGATTACAAATTTCAAAGATCAGTTCTTCCAAGTAACTAAGTTTGTCAGCTAAACTGAGTCACTGACACTAGTTGTTAATTCACTGCAAATCTTGTTTTCAGCATCTGTATTCTCAGAGCTTGCTGATAGAAGTGCAGAATTTATTTTCCCTGGCCTGGCAAAGTTAGAAGAAAATTCTTTTTAAATTATAAGTTTAAATTCTTAAATTCTCTTGCTTCAAAGGTGGTAGCAGGGCCAGGCATGGTGGCACACACCTATCTATAATCTCAGCACTTAGGAGGCTGAGGCAGGAGGATCACTGAGTTCAACACCGGCCTGGGCTACATAGCAATACCCTGTCTCAAAAAACAACAAAATACCCCAAACAAACAAATAAACCTGGTAGCAGCAGCTTAAAAATAGAAAACTTTCTTTGGATAGGGTTGATTGGTTTTAATTTGTACAGTTAAGTGTTAAAATTTTGGATAAGGAGTGGCATAGACAGTTTTTTAAGAGGTCAAGAGCAACACTCTTTAGTGATGGCTTCTGAAAAGTACAGAACTGAGTCATCAAAAACGTTATCATTTATAGACTGTAGTTTCAGAGGCGTCCTCCCCTTCTTGCTCTCTTTCCCCCTCCCTCTCTCCCTCCCTTCTCTCCGGGTGCTGAAAACTCAACTTTGGCCTCACATATTGGGAAGTGCTACCAATCTCTTCAGCATTCGCTTAGTCTTACTAGACTTACAATGAAAATGTCTGCATGTAAATTTACCATATAATATATAAATAGTAAACTGGATTCTTGTATTCTATATATAGGTGAAACTATAAAAGGCAAATTATAATGAAAATATTGATCAATTTAAAGCAGAAACAAAGGTAACAAGCAATCATAGTGTTTGTTAGTCAAAGCAGCTTGGGGTATATTCTCTTCCTTAAGGACTAGTGGAGTGGACATCTGATCCTCAACACCAGTGGGGGGAAATGTGCTGCTAAATTAGGGTAATATTTCATTTATGAAAATATATTAATTAGTAGTACTGTTCCTACATAATTTTCAAAGTTCTCCAGCCTATTTTCCTATTATTGCTTAGAATGATTTATCTAATTTTCAATTAATTTTATCTTTCAACGTTGTATACAGCTTAAACTTTCATTGAACAAATCTACTCATTCATATAAATATACATTCTAAATTCAAAGCCAAATATTAAGTGAATTTGGGATCATTTTCCATTTTAAATTATCTATGCTTTATTTGCTTACAGTTTGAGAATTCAGAATTCACAGTATTTCACTGTAATAAACTAAGACTACTTTGACAATTATAAATTCCCATGAAACCAAACAGTAAAAAGAGGAAGAATACTCTAGGTGCTATTCAACAACCTCAATTACTTTAGAACCAGGTATACATGAAACTTAATGAGACCATTTATAAGAAGCATTTTCTGAAAAATATAAATACACAAGGTACTGAGTTTGATTCCTGGCACCAAAAAAAAAAAAAAAGAGAAAAATATAAATAAAACTATTTTGCTGTTTTTAAGCATTACAAAAGAAATGTCAAACTAGGATATTAAAATGAAATCACTTAACTTTTATCATATTTACTATTAGTTAAAGTATATTTAAAATAACACAATAAACTGAAAGGCTAATCCATGGTGCATATGATAGGTTTCTTGTCCTTTATTTTTCACATGCACACATCTTATACACACATAAGTATGTGTGTGTATATAAACTCAAATGTAAATTAAATATTTTAACTATAGTGAATACATACCAGGCATTTCCCATTCTATTTCAAAGCAATGAACTCCATTTCTGATTCGGGGCTTAACAATTCTGAAAAACAAATATATCTAATGAAGTCTGTAAGTTGTATTAACTATTTGGAAATTTTCAATGTTTAGTTAATTCAATTCCATTGATCTTTAATAAAAATATAAGAATCTTACTGCATTATTCCTTTGACATTAAAAGAATAACTTTACTGGTTAGACACAGACTGTATAATTGCTAGATTTTTCTCAGTAAGTCATTTTATTGTGCAGTGTTCTTTTTTAATGATGAGTTTTAAAGTCCACTTTGTTACAGTTTTGGTAAATATTTGCCTAGTAAATCTTTTGCAATATAATCAGTATTTTTTTTTTTTTTTTTTTTTGCGGTACTGGGGATCGAACTCAGGACCCTGCGCTTGCTAGGCAAGCGCTTATTCCACTGAGTTGTATCCCCAGCCCATAATCAGTATTTTTAATAGATGTTCTTAATCCACTTGTATTTACTAGATTCACTAACACTTTTTGTTTCTTTTCTGTTACCTACTTTTTCTTAGGTTTTTGTTTTTGTTTTTTTTTTGCTACCCCCCTCTTCCTACCTGTACACTCTTGATAGTTTAACTATATTAAATACGCTAGTCTCGGTAATAGAGATTGTATTTCTAGTGGTTCTCTAAACTGTGCTAATAAATAGTGATAATAAACCAAAACTCTCAAAGAATTTAAGAGCATATGTTTAAATATATAAGCATACATTAGTTTAAATATATTATAATACAATCTAAAAGAATACTAAGAGCTTTAATTTCTCATCAATTATTAAATATTTGTATAATTTTTCTGATTAAGTTAGCCAAATATGTTTTATCAATTTCTATGCCATTACTGTCTAGAATGTCCCGAGTCTCACGTACTTAGAGGTAAGGCTTTTGGAGGGTGACTGGCTCAGGGAACTCTATATTCATCGGGGGATTAATCTGTGGTAAGTTCATAGCTAAATGTGCTGTACAGGTGGCCACAAAACTGGAGGAGGTATTTACTGGGGGCATGTCTGGAGGATCTCTCTCCCCGGGTCTACCCTTTTCTCCCTGCTTCCTAGCTGCAATTGGTTGAACAAGTTCCCTCCACCATGCTATTTGGTCTTGGATTTCATCATGACCTGAATGCTCTGAAACCATGAGCCAAAGTAAACTTCCTTTAAGCTGTAATTCTTCCCAGAGATAGAACTGTGACTAATACATGTACTGACTGCTTCTTTTCATCTTTCCCCTAAGTTTATTTTTCTTTTTCTTTGAAGTATATCCTTTAATAGCATGCTTTACTGGGCACTGTATGTAGGATCTTTGTACTGAGTTACATTTTTGAAGACAGTTACTAAATTGCCCAGGGAGTACATGAGTTTGCTATTCTCTTGACTCAATTTCCCAAAAATGCTGGTATTATAGGATTATGTCACCATGCCCGTTTAAAAATGCTTCTAATGAGGGCCTATGGGGGTAAAATTTCTTAGTCTTAAAAATGCCTTTTCTGTGAAAAACATTATGGTTGCTACTTTGAAACATTACTCCATCATTTTCTGGAATAGATTACTGTTATGAAAGATGTGTGCTATCTGATTACCACTTCTTTGTATTTTATCTTTTTTCTTTGATAATTTCCCTACAAATTTTTTAGTCTTAAAAATTTTACACCCTTAGAGAAGTACAATGAATATTCAACAACCCTTCATGGAGACTTCCCAGTGGTTAACATTTGCTTTATCTGCTTCTCCACTTAGAAGTTAGTTGCAAACATGCCATGACATGTTCCCAAATGCCACAGGTTATTTAGGTACAGACTTCTCCTCTATAGCAGCAATATGACCCTCATACTCAGGAAATTTACATCAATACTATATTATCTAGTATATAGTGTATATTAAAATTTCCACAATTTTATCTAAAAACATCCATTATGGCCTTAAGGGAAACTGAAAATCTAATCAGGATCACAGTATTTTACTTAACTTGTCATGCCTCCTTGGGCTCTATTAATCCAGAAAAATTTTCTAGCTTTATATTTGATGAAATTTCTATTTCGGAAGAGTTCAGAATGGCAGATCTGAAAAAGATTCCTCACTTTGGAACTAGCAGAATATTTTCTCCTGATTAGACTCAGCTTAAAGTTTTTACAAAAATATTGACATGAACCTATGGTGCCTTTCTTTAGTTTACTGCAGTAGGAGGGACATGTCAGTCTTTTCATTATTATTGGTCATTCTGTATTTAAGCTGATGTCCAGTTGCGAAATTAATCTGTGGTGTTATACTTGAGATCCTGCCCCTTCTTTTTCTCCAGCCATCTTTCATTCATGGCTTTAATATTCACCAACAATTTTTACCTAAGTGGCTTGGTACTTGGAAAGATTTTCCTTTTATGCTTGATGTCTACAACACGCTAGATTTATTTATTGTGCATACCCTTGGACCATAATTTGAACTGTTTGCCTTAAATTTTAGAAAACTCTGAAATGTCATCACTTCAAAAATTACTTTTCCACCTCTTTTTCCATCAGCCCCTAGAAATACTGGAAACTCTTACAGTATTCTCTAAGTTAAAACCACTTTGAAGTAATTTTTATCTAAGAGTCTTCAAGTTGCTTTTTATATGATTTGTGATTAGTACTGTCTTGGTTACTTTTCCCTTATTGCTGAGACAAAATACCTGATGCCCAAAGTTAAGGAAGGAAAAGTTTATTTAGCTCACAGTTTATGGAGGTTTCAGTCCATACTTGGCTGGCTCCCAGACAGAGTGGCACATGGTGGAGGGCAACAGTTCAAGAGTAAAAAGGGAGGAACAGCGGCAAGCAGTCTCTTTCCCTCCCTTACACTGTATAAAACTATCTGCCCCAGGTGTAGCACTCACATCCGTAATTCCAACACTGGATGATGAAATCATTCATAATCTCCCGAAGTCCACCCCCTGACTACATGAGGCTTTGGGTGGATATCCAAACACAAACCATAATGTACTGTCTTCCAGTTTCCTAATTCTTTTTGAACAAATTCAGCCAAAATCCCATCATTTTTATGTAAGTTTTTTATATTTTCTGAGATTTACAGTAGTTCATTTTTATACCCATTCATTTAAAACAGCTTCTATCCACTCTAGTTTTATAATTTCACCTTCTTTTTCTTATGGATATATCGTAATTACACTGAGCTTTCTAGTATTCTGAAAAGCCAAAAAACCACCAACAATAAGAACAAAATAACCTTAAGACTGTTTAGTGTTTTATAAACTAGTTTAATATGGTGGGAATTCGTGATACAATTGTTAGTTTTTAAAAACTATTACATTTCTTCATATATCATGTTTTTTTCTTCTATTCCTTTTTATCTCTGTCTCACACCTAATTCTCCAGCACTTGTTGAGTATTTTCCACGTGGTATTGTTTTAGGCACCCACTCCAGCCTCTAATAGGACAGGAACGGAGGAACTCCAGCCTGACCACTAGTTCTAATAAGCAAGTTGGACTCCATCCATAGCTTGCACTTCTTGCACCCTGTATTTTTTGCTCCAGAGGAACTTAGCCCCTGCATGAATCTTGATGTTGCTGCTCCAGATCTATGGAATTCCCAGTTCCAGCTCCCTATCCACTTTATACTTCTGTTCTTTTTCTGGTCCACTGAAATAGTTCTTCTTAAGCCTGACTATCTCTTTTAATATTTTTTTCAATGTATTATTACCATGTGATTAAAGTAGGAAAGTATGTCAAAGGGTAAACTTACTATTTGTTCTTGTACGTAAACCCTGGATATACTTTTAATATTCCAGAAGGCCTTTCTTCACAACACAAAGACACATGTCACTATGAAGAGGTACTGAGAAATATTCAAACAGAAACACAAAGTTTTCATCATGTGTTTTTTGAAGTTATATTACCGAATTGGCTGTAGTTGATTAGAGTTCCTTCTACCAAATCTTCTTTCTATCATGTCATAATGGGTCAAAAGCACCAATAATTTCTCACATGCATAGTAATTGGGCCATTCTATTTTTTCAAGAGTAAATCTCTGTAAAGATAAAAATAAAACACGGTTTTAAAAAATTTCTTGGAGACAACCATTACTATTCTCACAGTGACTTCATGAGATAAATATTTTTTCTGAGGTAACACATTCAGGGTCACACTGTAAATAACTGTCCAAATTTACATCTGTGTCCTGATTTTAAATTTCAAGCATTCTGTAAACTATAGTGTTTCACAGGAATACACCTGTCTTAGTAATATCCAACACTCAGAATTAAGGAAGGAAAGGTTTATTTAGCTCACATCTTGTGGACGTTTCAGTCAATACTTGGCTGGCTCCAAGGCAGGGTGGCACATGGCAGAGGGCAACAGTTCATGGTAGCAGAAGACAGCAAAACCAACAAGAGCAAAAAGGGAGGAGCAGCAGCAGAAAGCAAGCCTCTTTCCATCCCTTATACTGTATGCAAACTACCCACCCCAGGGCGGATATAGCACTCACACCCATAATCCCAGCACTGGACCATGGAGCAAAAAAAAAAAAAAAAAAAACTCTAGAAGCCTGCCCCTTGACTGCATGAGGCTTTGGGGGAATATCTAGACACAAACCATAACAATAACCGATCCTGACATTCTATAGTCATGAACCTCTCTTTCCCAAATATATGGATACAGTATGTCTATATATGGTTACTAAGACATCTAAAAGCAACAAGAGCAAAAGCAAGTATAACTGGGGTTTAAAGTCTGGCTATCATGTCAGGGAGTAAAAGTTAAAAGAAAATGCTGAAAGCCATGCCTGGTGGCCAACACTTGTAATTCCAGGTTCTTAGGAGGCTAAGAGAGAATGATAAGTTCAAAGCCAGCCTGGACAATTCAGCAGGATCTCCAATTTTAAAACAAAGGGTGCACAGCTATGGGATGATGTAATGATTCAGTTCAGTGGTACAGCACTGGTCTAAGGCGCTGAGTTCAACCACCAGTAGTAAGGGCAAGAAATAGAAAAAGAAAAGAAACGCAGCTGGGGAGACAGCTCAGTGGCATAAGTGCCTGCCTGGCGAGTGTGAGGTCCCGAGTTTGATTCCCAGTATAAAAAAAAAGAAATGCTGGAACTGTATGGACAGTCAAAAACTGCCCGTTTAGATTTTTAAACCTGACATAGCAATCAAAGTGAATATTCCATCCTACCTTTCCTTTCCAGTATCTACCTTCATATTAAACAAGAATAATTTACTTTCAAATACCTGAAACAATAATAAATCAGGTCGATGGTACCTGATTACCCCCACCAATTTATCCTTGTTCAAAAGGAATTCTTGAATAACCTAGCAGAAAGAGAACAAATAATATGAATCGAGACTTTAAACTTTTATGAAATACACACATGACCGAATTAGAGTTCATTACCTCTGGGAATGGGAATCCCTCACAACTGCAAGCCTTTCTGAAAATAATTTACACACATGTTGTTATTACAATCAAGCAATGTTAGACTGAAATAATCCCACCCAATCTCTCATTTATAAAAAGTATCATGTACTATATATTAAGCAGTCATCAAGCATCTCTTTGGGTAGTATTAAATTACTCTCCTTTGAGATAGGTGAGTTTTTTTTTAAAACAAAAATCAAGAAAAAGAATATTTGAATACTTTGGGAAGGTGGGGCAGGAGGATTTCAAGTCTGAGTTCCATTTGGGGAACTTAGTGAAACTCTATCTAAAAATTAAAGGGCTGGGGATGTCGTTCAATGGGGAAGTCCTGGGTTCAATCCTTAATACTGGAATATGCATGATTAATCTAGACATGTCACATGTCAGGAAAGATTATGTGGAAATAATTTAACCACAGATGTGTATATAGGTCATGCCAAAAAAAGCAGGTTTTCTAACAAGAACTTACTTCTTAATATTGTTCTCTACTCCACTTAGTTGCCTATCTTGTTCTGTCCGATGCCATTCACAAGGACAGCAGTACTCGTAATCATGTGGTTCACAGTATCTTTCACTTTTGCATAATTTGCATCCATTATGCTCATGATCCTTTGGTGAACCTTCATGTAGACATAAAGAAATATAATTTTCACTGCCTTTTTAATACTTCTTCTGCATACTTTTTTTGCTATTATCTAAATTTTCAAAAGTTAATACTGGGGACAGGGATATAGCACAGTGGTACAAGCATCTGCCTGGCAAGCTTAAGGTTCAATTCCTGGTACCAAAAAAAAAAAATTAATACTGCCAAGCACAGTGCATATTATAAAGGTTTCGATACATTTAGGTTGTACAAATAATGAATACCACAGTAATTCTTAGGAAAAAATAGACTTTGAGCTATTAGTATCACAGGACATTAAAAAATTACTATTCTACTTGAAAATATTACTTTTTGAATTGGAATTGTACATTTATAATAGAAAAGCAGAAAATGAAATTATTAGCAAAAAAGATGACTTAATTGAATAGTTCATGAACTACTTTCTTTAATGAACATATTAAAAGAACACACCAGTTAATTACCTTCATGAGTGCCTACACACCAGTTAATTACCTTCATGAGTGCCTAGCTCCCAGTTATGCATAGAACATCAACTGATTATGACTATAGCACCTGGGTGGAGCTCTAGTTTCCTCTACAACATATGTGTGACTGTTTTCATCACTGTTTTTAAAATATGGAGAATATAAACCTAAAATTGTCACTTACAAGTTATCAAAACACCATGGAATAGTACCTTATTCATAAAAACATTAGTTTCCTTCCCTGGTTTCACTTATAATTTAATAAAATTAATGAAAAACACTTACTAAGACACACAGACAAAGTTGAATTTCTTTTCAGAATAAGCTAACATGATTTCCTCATTGCTCTGGGAGTGAAAGACCTTGGTGGCTCAGCACATGCTCAGTGGTTTCTCTTTTTTTTAACCCAAACTAAGGATGATCCAAGGTATTTTCATTGACAGTGCATATCCAATAGCAATTCCTTTTAAGTAACTATCTTTATACACAATAGAAACAAATTATAAGACAATGAAGAATGTTAGTATATAAAAATAAATCATTGATACAAAAACAAATGGCTTCAGCCTGCCCAAGACTTATATTTTCCTGTAAAATGGATTTATATATTGAAAATATGGTAACTTAAAAATCTGAGTAATTTGGTATTATAGTTTGAAACTGCACTTATGTTTGTCATTTATATTATTTCATTCAATATTTACTGAGTACTTACTGTATGTATATAACATAACTCTTGACTTCAAGGCATTCCCTACCAGTGGTGAAGGCAATTTAAAGTTAAGAGAAAATATTAGCACAGGAATGGAAATGTGCACATAAGGCTCTTAACACTCTAGAGATACTGTCTGTGTCTGCTTACCTGGGTGGGAACACACAGAGCAATGGGCTGGTTTTTTAGCTGCTTGTTGCTGTGTAATAGAGTGACATGATTTTTCATTCCACTGATTAAACCTTTAACAGAAAATCGTTTAAAAAGAAGAAAAAGAAATAAGGTCACAAAAATGCCATACTCTTAAATGTCAACCTAGTCTATTTCCTTTCAGCTGCCCAATCATTTCCATTTTGATGACAGATTTAATCGCCCGCCCCTGGAAAACCCTCAGTTACAAACTTTAAATATGGTCTCTGGGCCAGCAGCGTTGTGGAGGCAGGGAGAGAGTACCTGTGTATATTTCTACGTATCTGCACACTATAAATATACACCTCGTCATACATGTACTCAGTGTTTCCTTAAAAGAAGTGTGCAAGGCAGCAACATGTAGCAACGTTTTGTGTGTCTTTTTTTCCCTTCTCTGTGTGCCAGAGTATAAAACAAACAGAATCTTGTACATGATTATTCTTTTATATTACAAGATAATGCAGCTGCATGCGGTCATGAACATTTGTAATCCTAGCACTTGGAAGGCTGAGGCAGTAGAATCACCCACAAGTTCAAGGCCAGCCTAAACTGCATAGAGAGACCCTATCTCAAAAAAACCAAAACCCAAAATAAATAAATAAATAAATAAAAAGATAATACATAAACCCAAACACAACATTAAGCTTTTGGGTAAAATCTATTTCAAAAGTCTGGATCATTTCTTAATTTCTCACATAAATGGTAAAATAACACTTGTTTAATAAAAGATTTTAGGAAATGCATATATTACTAAGATTCTAATAAAAGTTAATTTGATTTCTGGCTAAAGTTCCAGGTTAAGTTAAAACTACCAAGGACAGTTATATACTAATCATAAAACATGGAGAACCATGAATTTTGTTCATTTACTTATACAAATTAAAGATATAATTAAAAGCTAAGCTGTATCTTCACTTCACTGGGTAATGTCTGGTACTTAAGAGTTATGACTCAGCTACTGGAATTGGTCTTATTTACTATAAAGACCAAGCAAGATCTTGCTAAAAATTGGCATCAATTTCAATAATAGAGTTCAAATATTAAAAATAACTAGGGAAAAATCAGTCTGAAGTAGTAAAATGAGAAATGGATAATTAGAGACAGATAGCGCAGTGGCGCAGCGCCTGCGTGGCAAGCACAAGGCCTGAGTTGGATTTCCGGTACCAAACAAACAAACTGGAATAATGGATATAAAAGGAAATGCAATTTTATCATTGTGAAGTAAAAACTGCTTTGTAGGGTGTGGTGACAAATGCCAGTACTTGGGAGGCTGAGGCAGGAGGATCCTTGCATGAGTTGCATGAGTTCAAGACCAGCCTGGGCTACAAAGTGAGTTCAAGGCAAGCCTGAACAGCAGAGTGAGACCCTGTTTTAAAAAGACCGAAAAAAAAAAAAGAAAAAGACAAACTGCTTAAATGTTGCCAAAAGTACATTTTGCTGAAACTATATGAACGGCTTAAAGTCAGCCACCTGCCATATTTGCTGTTTTTCTTTTCTTACTCTGTCTTTATAGTTCCCAGTGACTCTTTCACTCACACCTGAAGTACCCCTTCCTTCCTATCACTGATGTCAACAGTGGATCTACTGGGGTCTTACAGCTATTAAAAGCTTTACAGTAGAAGAAAAGCTGGCACAGGGAGTGCAGTGACTTGAAAACTCTGCCTTGCCATTACATCTTTACTTTACCACGGCATCTCTTTTTAGGTCCTCAGCATCTAAAACCTATTGCAGGCCACGACTATTAGTCTCCTGGCGTTCTGGTTCCTGTCTTATTCTACACTCTATTATTAATTTTTATAAATCACCACTTTCATCAGATAAATATAATTTACATGGTTTTAAGAGAGTAAACAGGACAGTTTGAAAACTTCATCATAATCTATACAGTAAGATCTCGCCTTATCAACGTTCAAGTTGGGAACTTTCATAGATAAAAAGCGGACCTCACATTATAAACATTCCTAGATGTGAACAAATCATGGCAGTAGCTCATGTGTCTGTCAGATATTGTCACAGTCATGCTGCTGTGTGCTTACAGCACAGTGTGAATGGTGTACAGAGGTACAGTACAGTCAGGGACTTACTGTATTTGTGTGTGTTTGGTTTTTTTATGTTTTATATTGTACATTTGTGTCAAAGGTATGTAAGACTCATTTGTTTGGATTTGTGAACAAATACAACTTAAAAAGTTCTCCCCAACAGGGAGCGGAGGACTTACTGTGTATTCATTGGTACCCTCAACCTGCAGAATCTGGAGTAAACTCACAGCTGCACAACAATGCATAGTCAAGTGAAGGAATCTCAAGGCTTCTCATGTGGAACAAACCACCGACACTTCATTTATACAAAGTAAACACACTACCAAAGCTTTAAACATAGCTGGACAGGGTGGCATATGCCTGTAATCCTAGCACTCAGGAGGCTGAGGCAGGAGTATGAGGCCAGCATGAGGTACCTAGTGAGTTCAAGGCCAGCCTCAACTACATAGCCAGACCTTGTCTCCGAAAACCAAAAAAGAAAAGCATTAAATATATATCTAAAATGACTTAAATGTCACATTTATCTAAGACGGTCTGTAAGGCTCATTTCACTGGATGAGGTGGTGCATCCTGTCCTTGCTCCCCTCTACTTGGGAGGTGAAGGGGAGCACGGTGAGGCTGAGCTCAGCCTGGGCAACACAGTGGGAACAGCTATAAAACAAAAAAGGCTGTGGTAAAACAGAGTGATTAAGAAACACATTTGCCCCTGTGAGTCTGTGTTCAATGAGTTATTAATATATTTCTAGCTCAGTTTGGTGGCACGCATCTGTAATCCCAAGACTCAGGAGGCTGAGACAGGAGGACTGCCCACAGGTGGAGGCCAGCCTAGGCTACATAGTAAGACCCTGTCTCAAAACAGACAGACAAATCACCACCAATAACAAAAAATAATACATTTCTAAATATACAACGTGGCCTACAACATATATCCTCACCAATTCGTTGGAAAACTTCAGAAAAAAATGTTATTTTAAATGAAAGCTTAGAGCACTTAAAGATATGAAAATCTTCTTTTGGAAAGTATAATCATTTTTTAATACTCATTATTAAGTTCAAGAGAAAGAAAAGTCCAATGTGGAAGAAAAAGCAATTTGTAGTTACCTCTGAAGCAAACTTTCCCCTTTCAAAATCTGTATAAGTTTTAGTGCTTGCTCTTTTCCAACGCCAGGAACTCCCTTTCAGAAAACGGGAAAAATACAAAGGTTAACCATGAGGGAGTGGCTAAATAAAGTGCAGCGCACCAGCTCAGTGCAGACCCTGTAGCTGAAACAGAGTAAGAGCTGGTGTGGCAGCACAAACCTGTCAGCCCAGCACCCAGAGGCAGAGGCAGAAGGGTTGCCCTGAGTTGAGGCCAGCTTGGGCCACAAAGTGAGTTCAAGGGCCGCCTTGAGCTCAAAAAGACAAAAGGAAAAAAAAAAAAAGGAACAAAGAATATGTAAACCTGTGCTGTCTTAAGTTACTTTTCTCATTGCTGAGACAAAATACCTGGCACCTAATGTTAAAGGAGGAAAGATTTATTGTAGTTCATAGTTTGTAAAGGTCTCAGTTGATAGTTTGCTGGCTTCAAGCCAGGGTGTTGCGGCCGAGGGCATCACAGAGAAGAAAAGCACAGTGCACGGTATGGAAGACAGGAAGCAGGAGGCAGCAAAAGCAGCAAGGGCAAGGGAGAGCAGCAGCCCTCTTTCTGTCCCTTACATTCTATCCAGGCCGCACACCCTTAGGGCAGGTAGCACTCACACTCATGCTCACAGGCGGGCCTTCCCATTACCCACACCCAGAACTGCACCAAACCAATCAGTGGGCTAGTTTAGTCATCACACAACCTACATCCAGCCACCTCTGAAAAGCCCCACCTATGACCACAGGAGGACACAAGTCGTAATAGTGCGCAGTGGTAGGAAACACCGTGAAGGATATACTTTAATGTACAAAATGAAGTTGTCATGTATGGTTTAATGTAGATTTGTAAATTAAACAGCAATTAGATCATTAGTTCATAGAAACAAAAAAAATTCAGAGAATTATATCTCAAACCACTGACACTTTATTTTTTGGGGAAAAGGGACACAATTTTAGATGGTTTTCACTTACTATGTTATTTTGATGATGTTTTACTTTGTCTTAACTTTGTTATATTTATAATTAATAAGATCAAGTGTATTTAATTATATGGATATTTAATACTTAAAGACCAGGATGTTAAAAAAAAAAAGAGTTCCAAGTTAACTCTTGATATTAAAAACTTATTAGAATGTGAATTTCAAAAATTAAAATCTATACATGAAAGTTATATACATAAACATATATTCACATCACAGCTTCTGGCCTGAGCCCCTGGCTCTTGTTGGTTTAGGGTTATGTCCTCGTAAGTAAGGCTCCTGCTTAGCCACAAGGTACCAAGGTAGACATACCAGTGTTAAAACACTTCCAGACCAGCCAGTAAGCAGCACAAGAGCCTTGCATGCCTCCAACCACTTATACCTGACTCCAACTACTAAAAAGCTCCTCCACTGCACAGCAGAGTCTGTTCCCAAGTATGTTCCAGCTCTATACCCTACAGCCTATCCCTTTCACATACTGCATAAAAAATTTATATAAAAATGTTAAATATTTTACAAATATCTCTGAAAATTTATATAAAATTTTTTTTACGGTACTGGGGTTTGAATCTAAGACCTTAGCAGTGAATTACATCCTCCCACCAACTTCTTTGAGACCAGGTCTCCGTAAGTCACCCAGGCTGGGTTTAACTTGTGACCCTCCTGCCTCAGCCTCTCAGAATGTTGGGATTATAGGCACACATCATTATTCTCAATGTCAGATATTTTGAATATCATCAACCTTGTATTAGCTTTTAGCTACATCTCCAATCTTCTAAAGACAAACCATGTTATTACATAGTCTTAAAAATCTTTAAAAATATAAAGATATAGCCACCTTGGTACCAAGAACACAAAAACATCAAAATAGCTAAGGTTTAACGCATACTATAAATACCACTGCAGCTAAAGTTGGTTTCTGTGAGTTCAAGTCAGCAAAGCTCTTAGATTCAATACTGGGTTTTTCTAGATTTGAAATGATGTAACTACATATAGGAAATAGGGTCTTTTATTTCAGAAAGAAAATTACAATAATGGTTTTGGTATTTAAAATTTTCTTTCTTCCTACTTTCTTTTTCTCAGTGTTAAAACTATTCTTGATTTCTATATTTAGCCACTAGGCAGGCACATATTAGAAGACAGGGCTCTATTGAGTTTACTATCCTGCTATTTTCTTTCTTTCTCCTAGGCTTAAGCGTCTTGGTTACTTTTTTATTGTTGAGATAAAGTACCTAACACCAAAGTTAAACAGAGAAAGGTATACAGTTTGTAGAGGTTTCAGTCCATAGTCAGCTGGCTCCAAGGCAGGGTGGCTGGGCAGAGGAACATCGTAGAGAAGAAACAGTCCATGGCAGGTAGAAGGGAGCACAGTAGCAAGCAATGAGCAGCAGGCAGCAGTGAAGCAGCAGAAGCACCTTCTTTCTGTTGCTCTATAGTCTAACCAGGTTGTAAGCCTATTGACTGAGCCACACACAGCTAGGGTGGGGCACCCTTAATCCCAGTATCACACATCCTAGATCCAGCCACCTCTGAGAAGCCACACCTATGACTGTATGAGCTTAGGGGGTCATCTACATACAAATCACAACGCTTAAGTGAAGAAAGTTATACTGTGCTTTTTTGCACTTCTCTTGGTAATAGAGGTAAATGAGAGGTAAGGATACAGAGATGATCAATAGGGACATAATGAGGGGAATATATAGTAAGACATACAATTCCAGTTACATTTATTTTTAAATATAGTATTTAAGAAAATACGATTATCTTCATTCTTAATTTATCACATCTCCTATTAATGTTTGTTAAAGTACTATATTGTGCACTCTAACATATAAATAAAATGTTTCCATAAACAAAACCCCTGTGTGATGCTAAGAGACATCAAAGTATGAATGGGTTATTTCCATAATCATGTTGCTGAGCAACAGCAATAACAATGAACATGTGTACAACTGGTAAAATACAGTAATACTGAAAACTAAAAAGCATATGAAACAATGATAGCAACTAGCATTGGCATTCTACAAGAAAAGATCTATCTCTAGACTCTTATTTTTAAAAATTCTTTCAGTTTTTGAGACAGGGTACATAGCTCAGGCTAACCTTGAACTAAGTAGCCCGGACTGCCTTTCAACTTGCAGTGATCCTCCTGCCTCAGCCTTCAGAGTGCTGGGAGTACAGGCATGTACCACAATGTCTGCTTACATTCCTTTAAAAAGGTAGACAAATTTAAATGTGGAATCTCTTCACATGGGTTAATGGTTTACCGAGGTTCAAACTGTGGCACTACATACTACGCTATTCTCATTTACATTCAGGGTCACAAGTCAGCTTTTAAACTCCTTCTGAATTATTATTTTAGAGTATAGGTTAGTATGCCATTTATATTTTAAATTAGATCCTGAATCATATAACCATATGACACTCATATTTATACAGGATACAAGATACCAAAAAGACATATTCTGAATAGTAAGTATGACTTCAGCTTGCCTTTGGAAGGTAATCACATCCAAGAAGTATAGCTAGTCCAACCAGAGTGTCTCTGTCCAAGCCTAGTTTGCTCTTGATAGATGACATTGTGTAACAGTCAACATGTGGGTCCTGAAGAAAGTAAGAGTTTCGGTT
The DNA here is from genome assembly GCA_004027595.1 of Dinomys branickii. Lineage (NCBI taxonomy): Eukaryota > Metazoa > Chordata > Mammalia > Rodentia > Dinomyidae > Dinomys > Dinomys branickii. Next base: position 37,579 of record PVLD010006653.1, on the reverse strand, counting down.
TAATCTTCAAATTGTAAGTGATTACATATTAAGTAATACTACAAAAATAATTTGTGAGTTATCTTAAATTGTTTATTTTAAAAGTTTAAATAGGAAAATTATACTGATCTCTGAAATCTTAATAGAATCTGACACTTAACAACAGTTTGCAGCATTCCCCCCCAAGAGCATGCCCAGACATCTTCTACATCAATAATACACACCTTTTCAATGACTGGGTATTAATGGATCACATGGGCTCTGAGCAAGTGCTTTTCAGTGGAGGCACTATTAGCATCTTGGCAGGGATAAAAGGATGGTTATAAAAGAAGCAGGAGGTTAGCTTGTCTGATCTTAATCTGACAAAGGTCTATGTGTAGGATCCTCATCCAACTTCCTGCCTCTAAACCAAGTAAAGAACCATTTTCCTATCAGTGAATATTTGGTTGTTGGCTAAATTTTTGTAATTATTAACAATGTTACAATGAATAACCTGTCTATGTATCTCTTCTTGTACACCTAGAGGTGTTTCTTGGTCAAAGTTCACATATAACTTTGTGATATAGCATTGAAAATGATTTAGAATTAAACTATGTGCAACATTGGTTTATTTAGTATAGAAATCCACATTTGGAAGAGTTTTAACCATATAGCAACAGTTTAAAATTTTATTTTAGGTGATATAAAATGCAAAAAAACATATTTACAACATACATGTAACATTTTGATACATGCATACCTGTAATGTTTAAACCAAGTAAATCTCCTCAAACACATACTTACGGAGAAAACTTTCAAAATCCTTTTTAGATTTTTGAAATATAAGGGCTGATCAAAAAATATAGTATGTGCTTAAATAAAAATTTATTACAGTAAAAGACACAGTGTTATCCCTAAACCGCCGGAAGTATCCCCCCTTTGTTTGAACACGTCAATTGTTCTTGCCACTTCTGAAGCGGTTTGGGAAGTGCTCTTCGAGTGTCTTTAGGAGGGAGGATAAAAACTATCGCTGAGTGCCACCCAGTGAAAAGCAGGCTCACGAAAACATGATGGTGTGTCCTTCTGCTGCACGGACTGAATCTGGTATGTGAGACTGCTGTTTTTTCTCCAATGGACCACAAAAGGTGGTCCTTTTGAATTGATGCAGGACACCAAGGTAGCCAGGACAGTCCAAATGAGAACACTCACAAAAGCAGACTTCCAGAACTGCTTCAGGTGGCAAGAATGATGGGATGAGTGCATCTCAAAGCGAGGGGGAAATACACCAGCAGAGATTAACGGCAACGTGTCTTTTACTGTTGAAATAAAACTAAGCATTCAGTATATTTTCCAAACACCCTATATGTAGCAGTAATATTTTTAGCAACAGTAAACTCTTTTATTTATTTAGCAATTGCTATTTGCCAGGCATTATGGGAAGCATTTTTTCATATATATTTTCATTTTATCAGCCCCTTTAAAAAGGTAACTTGCAAACAAATACCAAAGAGATGAGTACCTTTGGATTCATGGTGAAATTCCTATAGACAGTCTGCGCCCCGTAGAGGAAAGCATCTCCGTCATTAGTGAGGCAGCCATCAACATGACCTCTAGCGTCCAGGTGAGCACACATGGCCTCGGCCTCCCCTGCCGCCTGCACCCAAGGTACTCCTAAGCACTCCAGCATCTCTAGGCACTGAGGCCAAAGCAGGGGCAAGAAAGTAAAGATGCTTTTACTGCTGACTCCTTTACTGTGTAATTTCTGTTAGTAGTAGTAATAATAGTAGCCATTTAGATATTTTAAAACTAATGTTGAAGAAACACTTGCAAATCTTGGTGGCATAGAGGAGAAACTGCAAAATTTGTAAGTATGATAATAAAAATCGTATTATGGTTATTTTTGAGTTCTAAGAGGTACATGTTAGAGAGGAGCACTTGAATTATTCAGAATTATACAATATTATTGCTAGATTTGCTTCGAAATAATGTGGGAGTAAGGTGTGGCCTAGAGCACAGATGAAACAAGGTGGACTGAGAGTTGGGAACTGTGTAACACTGGTGATTGGTTACTTGGTGTTGATTTAGAATTTAAACTTTTGGATGTCAATTACTAAGTAATCTGTATAGACATTTGCTATTGTTTTGTTCAAGGCTATTATCTGCAGATTCAAGAAACAGCTTTAAGTAAGAATGGATCACATGAAGACTTAATATGTAAAACTACAGTCACTTTTCTCACATAACAAACCAATATGAAGAAGATGCTGGTCAGATTTTTCTGAAGAAGATGCTGGTCAACAAGGGGCTTGAAGATGTAAAGTTTTATTAAAAGCTTTCCCCCATCTTGCCTCCCCTTTACAATGAAATTCTGATGTGATGGGAAACTACCTAGGGCTCAGTTGCTGGTGTCCTCATATAAAAATCCAATGTCTGTGCAGGATGACTATGTCATTTTGTGACACATCAATCACTTGCTGTGTGCTTTAACCCATCTGAGCAACTTGCAGGTCGCTCGTACTGCCCAGATCAGCTTTCTTGTCCTGTGTTGTTGCCCTAGTACTGGGGAATACTAAGTATGCTGGAAAAGAGACTATTCACTTGTCCTTTCTGGATACTAACAGAACAAACACCTAGCACTTAGACTAATAATTCACTTGCATGTATATTATATACTGATCACTTCTGCCAGATGTTGCCCAGGTGCAAAAAGACAAAGTACTATGTTGAAAATGTTGCTTTTTAGGGCTCTGGCCATATGACTTCAGGGAGGCAGTTTTGTTGCAGATGCTTCTTCCTTAATTCTAGATTAGAAGCGTCCTTTATAATAGACAAAGCTATTTTGGCTTCTTGAGACGTTTGCCATTAAAACTCGTTGCAGAGAAGGAGCACAAAAGTTGTGATGAGGCTGGGTGGAGGTGGTGTAGGAGAATGACTAATTTGTGCTTTTCACATTTAAACATTGGCAGTGGATTACGAGGAAGTACAGCCAACTAAGAGTACAGAAATATGAAAACAATTAAAAAAATGAACTGAGAAGATGCTTAGCAACACAATTACTGCAATAAAAAAAAAGGAATAGTGCAATTCTCTTAACAAGAGCTAGAGATGCTATGCCCCAGGTATGAGGTCTGCGGATGTTTCCAGGAACTAATTACATAAGAAATTAATTATAACTCTGCCAGATGTTTCATTCAATTGCTGACAAGTCATTAAGGTAAAATATTCATTAATGTAAAACTCTTTTTGTGGTGCTAGGCATCAAATGCAGGGCCTAATGCCAGCTACACAAGTGCTCTAGCACTGAGCCACATTTATCAGCCCTGAAAACTAAAGGATAGAAAATAGACAAAATTTCAGAAGTAGAGAAAAGATCTGGGAATATAGCTCAGTGATAGAGTACTTGCTAACATGTATAAGTCCCTGGGTTTAATCCCCAGCATGACAATACAAGTACAATATGTGAGTGATTTCTTGAGAAAATTAAAACCATAACAAAATTTTTAAAAGTAGAGAAAAATAACCATTAGTTCATGCAATGCCTTTTAAAAGAAATGCAATTTTTAACCGAGACTGAAAAGAAAAACAGGAAAATGAATTCAAAGCAAATATATGGTGCATATCCTCCATATGTAAAGAGCTTGCACAAAGAAAAAAATAACCCGAGATAAGATGGTTACAACCATGACATGGTTATGGCTACGGTAACGATGACTATTGCCTAAAGACACTAAAAGTAGGCGAACAGTTTAAACTCATCATTAAAAGACTGACTTGTATTAAATGAAGTATCTTTGTTTTTGCATACTACAAAGACGAATCCACTAACATCCAGCATGCTTGTGAGAGCACTAAAATTGTTTCTCATATCCACACTGGTAAGAGCTAAAAAAACCCAGAACTTTGGTCTATTGACTCCAGTTGGGGGTAATTTTACCCAAAGTCTTAAATCACAAGAAAAAGCTATATACACAGAAAAATTAAAAAGTAAACAAAATGCCACCATGGGCTGGAGGTACAGCTCAGTGGGGTAAGTGCTTGCCGCTAAGCACTAAGGCCCTGAGTTCGATCCCCGGTCCCAGAAAAAAAAAAAAAAAAAAAAAAAAGGAACAAAATGCCACCTTGATAACAATTCATAGCTCGACATATTTCACAACCACCATAAATTATGATTTTTACTTTTTGGTACAGGAATTGAACTCAGGGTCTTGCATTTACCAGGCAGGTGCTGTGCTGATGAGCTACATCCCCAGCCATGATTTTTTAATAGAATGTAGAGACAGGGAACTATGTGCCTAAGTGAAAAGTCCATGATAAATATTACTCGTATACTCTTACAACTACTCTTTAAAAATACACATTTGAAAAAGACAAAGTAACAGCTGATTTTTGCTTAAATTATATATTATATTAGTGGGGGTAATTTCTTAATTTTTATAAAACTATGAAATTAGTAATATCATAATATAAAAATAAAACATAACAATTACTTTTCAAAATAATAAGCCCTGAGAAGCCAAATATGTATATTTTATATATGACCTATAATACATTTTAATGAGTGAAGTAAGAATTAATGATATCTCTTGTACAAGACAGGATGGAAAAATATGGTGAATGCTTTAATTTATTAAATAAAACTTACAGTAAAAGACACATTGCTATTCATCTCCCTCAAAATACTTCCCCTCATTTCAAACACTTAATTATTCTCACTGCCTTCTAGAAGTGCCCTTCCATAATTTTAGTTGTGCAGTCTTAGCTGCTTCCACATGCTGAATCGATCAGGATGACGTCGGGCGCCCTCAGAGTGGCGTGACCATAGACATGCTAACTGTTCACCACACCTTGTAGGACACTCACAAAAAAAGGATTTCCCTAATTGCTTCAGAAAATGGCAAGAATGACACAGTAGATGTATTTGAAGCAAGGAGGAATTTTCTGAAGGGGATTAATGATGATGTCTTTTACTGAAAAGGTGTTTTAAAAAATATAAGCATTCAATGTATACTTTGATCACTGCTTGCATTTTAGGAATTCTTTCAGTACTCAAGATATTGTAAAAGGTAAGATCATCAAGTCCCTATGTTCTAGTTACTTTGGATCTATTTTCTCTGCTAAATATTACTCTCCTTATTCATAGTATAAGAGTTGAGGGATGGATAGGTTAAAAATCCTGCCCAATTTCTAAATGCCAGTGCCCAGACTTGAACTTTCCTCTGAAGCACGAACTGTTCTCTTTACACTGGTCTTCTAGTCACAATATGGCTAATGTTTATTAAAGTTGACAAACTTATTAGAGCAAAATGTACTGTTTAATTCAAATCAGAATTACAAAAACCAAATCTGAATGCTCACCTCTCTTAAGACTGACTTAAAATGTGATCTTCCTGTTTTCTGAGACCATGTTTTTCCAGAAAGCCCATACCGAATATGATTCCTCTTGCTCATGACATCAGCTTTCAGTTTTGGTGGTTCCCCTTCCATAACAAACACCAGTTTTATGTCCATTTGCATTAAATATGAGATACGAAAAAATAAGGTCCTGAAATATATAAGTCAGTAATATATTAACCATAATGTATCGATAGCAAAACATAGTATGACATAAAGGCTGTATTAGATGAAGTAGTAAAGTCACCTGGAATAAATACTTCTCAAATTAAGATTTATTTTAAATACAGAGGGACCGGACCACTTTTATGCATGGGAGATTTGTTACAATTGTCACTGCTGTAAGGAAAGTAGTATGGAGAGGAAGCCCAAGAGCAAGGATGGAAAACTAGTGAAGGTGTCGTTTCAGTAGCACAGATGAGATGATGCTGGCATAGACTCAGGTGATATTTTTGGACACTAAGAAAGTTTGTGAACATAAAGTATGTTTTAGAAGTAAAACCACAAAGATTTAGTGATGATGTGATGTGAAGAAGAGGTAAAACTGTGAGATGATGGCTCCTAAAATTCTGCCTTTGAGTAATCAAAGCATCCTAGAGGATATGCAAGGTAGGAGTAAATAGGTGAGTTTGGAGCTTAAGGAGAAACAGGTACAAATCTGTGGGCCATCAGACTTAAGACATGTTAAAGGTTTTAAAATCTCTCAAAGGACACAAGAAATTAAGTCCAGACAAAAGCCAAGGTTGTTCTAATCATACAGTTACATTCTAAGAACTTTTACTGTACCTGAGGTAGGGCTTCATAACAGTTCCCATCATTTTTTTGACGGACTGTGCCTCACACACCCAGAGACTCAGATCAACTGCCATGGTTTTCCCACCAAGATTCTGTAAGTGGATGCGTTGCTTAACAGGTTCCAAAATTTGCCACAAGTAATTTACTCCCATTCTGGCAATTATCTGCTGTTATTTGAAATACATTTTACAAAAAATTGTTAAAAGAAACAATCTCAGGACAGAAATTCAAACACTGTATTATGAACTAGTTTAGAGTAACTCAGGATTCTTTAAATTTCTTACTGAATCATTTTTGTCTAGTTGAGAATTCACCCCTTGACATTACATATATATAAAGACAATGGGACTAACAACCACAAGGAAGCATGGAAACAAACTAAAAAAAAAAAAAAAAAACCCAAACCCCATGAAGGTTAATGAAGGAAAATTTTGGTGGAAAAACAGAAGAAACATGAGACACTGAAGAAGTGCTGAAAGAATACATAGCTATGTATTTTTTAAAAAAGGTTACTGGCTTTTTAATTGCATGGTAACACATGTTCATTGTGGAAAAACAAAGAAATTTTTGATCCAATAAAAACCAATGCTAAACTTTTTTCTATGTACATTACAGGTCATTTCATGAATAAAATTATCTTCAATTTTGCTATTGCAACTTACTTTGGTATTTCTAAGGATAACTCTTCTTCATTAAACATTTACCTGTTTTTCTTTTCTTGTGTTAGTCAACAAAGAATTCATGTAGCATTTGTAATGAAATTAAGTCTGGCTGTATAAATAAAACCCAGATCGTCTGGATAATAACCTTAATTCACGCCAAAACACAATGTAGGAGACAAGAAGACAGAAGGCAAAAGGTTACCACCTGTATGCAGAAACCTCTAAATAAAAAGTATTATCTTTTTTTTTTTTTTTTTTTTTTGGCGGTACTGGGGATTGAACTCAGGACCCTGCGCTTACTAGGCAGGCACTTATTCCACTGAGCTATATCCCTAGTTCCTATTATCTTTTCTTAAACACAGTCTATTCTGAAATTAAATGTTTCCTAACTGCATGTGGATGCAAAGAAAATAAATGATAGAAATGTTATCTAAAATTTTGTTTAAAAAACTTCCCTTTTTTCCAAATCTTCATTTTACAGTGTACTCAGTGCTATACAATGTGTGCTCATTTTTATGAAGTTTATATACACAGAAATGTCTCTTCTGTACAAAATACACAGATGTAAACACAAAGCATTTTGCAGTAAAAGGGGTCCAGTGCGAATACTGTTTCATATTAAGCTGAGCTAGTTGAGTGTAGCACTGTGGCATAAGTTCACAGTAAAAGTGAAAAGTCATGATTAATTCTAGACTATTTTCTAAAGCATTATTATGAAAAGAAATGAGATTTTAAAACTATCAACCATATAAAAACATAACTCATAAAGCTTTCAAGGAAAATTCTTGTTGATAATTTTGGTTTCCTTTATGACTCACACTAGATACTGGAATAGGTTGGTATGGAAGGAAACTAAGGTATTCATTTCTTTGGAGAAATACTACTCTAAATCTTGTTTATTAAAATGTGATCTTGACTCTAGAGTTCTAAATTTAAAAGCAAGTATCCTCTGATTTAGCCATATTTCTTCTAGAAATCCAATTTAATATATACTATCAGGTGTGTACAAATTTATATACAATATTCACTGTAGCATTGCTTGTAACAGTGAAACACAGGGAAGAACCACACATCCAGCAATAAGAAAACTAATTAAGTAAACTAGATGTTCAAACAGTGATGCCATAAATTAAAACCTGGGAAAGACATGGAAATAGCTACAGGAGAAAGGACAAAGATGGCAGAGTGGTAAGCAGCGGAGAAAGGGCCTCTCTGAGAGTCACCGCCCACACTCTGGAATATACCAAGAGGAAGGCAAGAAGGAGGAAAGTGGGTCCCCTGGACCCAGGGAGGATCTGAGGTGTGAACTGAAGCCCATGGAGGGAGTGAAGAGAGAAACTCCAAAGAAGAAGCAAGTAGCTGCTGGAGCCTTCTCCCTGAGACAGGACTCACTGCTCAAGGGGAATGTTTCAAACCTGCAGACCTAGTGACTGCTGGTGACCCGAGGCCTCCATGGAAAGACAGAGCAGTGGAGGTAAGCAGTGGACATGAAGGACTGCACTAGCTGGTGGTGAGTGTGGAGGGCTCCGTCACCGGCACAAGGGAGCAAATGGCCAGAAGCCACCTTGGAGAGGGGCTGGTTGAGCTCACAATTCAGAGTGGCAGCCAGCTTTGTCTAGAGGCTGCCAACTGGGTTCAGGCCTGTGGAAGGTGTGCTGACAGCTACAGGCTGAAGGAGTCTGATCTTGGCCAGAAGATGCAGGTCCTGTGAGACTATCTACTACCCTATCAAAAAGCTACTGGTGGCATGCTGGGATAGATCCGCATGGGGGACTCTGTCTCCACATATTGTCTACCAGTGATGGCAGACTAACCTGGAAATAGACTTCTTTCTCTCCTCTCCTTTCTCTTTTTTTTTTTTTTTTGATGTTGAGGTTCTGTTTTGGTTTTCTATTTTTTTCTCCTTCATTATTCGATCTTGTTTTTATATGTGTGAACATGCTTTCTAGCCTCTCTGTGGTTCGGTTCTGTTCCTCTTTTTACCTCTTCCGTCTCGCTTTCACTCCAGTCTTCTGCACCAGTTTCCCAAAGTTAGTGTGATCCCCCTGGCCTACTTCTAGTCTCTACTTCTTGCGCTTCTGTATTTTCTCCCTAACCCATTTTAAATTTTAACCCCTCAGGGAAAAAACGACATATTAAGGACTCATATATAGCATATAATTGTCTGGTTTGTTTAGATTTTGTTATATAACCACAAATCTAGTTCATCTGGTTAAAGGTCCCTGATTTGAAATGGTACTACAAAGCTACTGTGATAAAACCAGCAAGGTATTGGCCAAAAAAAAAAAAAAAACCCGAAGATCAATGGAACAGACTAGAAGGTACAGACACAACCACAAACTCAGCGACCTTATCTTTGATAAAGGGGCCAAACATGTTCATTGGAAGAAAAATAGCCTCTTTAATAAATGGTACTGGAAAAACTGGATTTCCATATGCCAAAGACTAAAACTAGACCTATGCCTATCACCATGCATCAAAATAAAGTCAAAATGACTTAAAGATCTAAATATTAAAACAGAAACACTAGATCTATGGAAGAGAAAGTAGGTGGAAGTCTTGAAGACATAGGGGTAGGTAGAGTTCATGAACAAAAACCAAACTGCACGGGAAATACTTCAAAAAATAAACAACTAGCATCTCATCTTATGAAAACTTCTTGCCCATGAAAAGAAATCACCAACAGGGTGAAAAGAAAACCCACAAATCGGGAAATAAATTCGCCAACTGCCTCTCAGGTAAAGGACTCCTGTCTAGAAAATACAAAGAATTAAAAAAAATCAGGCCCCTAAAATTCAGACCCAGTACAAAAACGGGCATCTTGAGATGAATACATACTTCTCACATGAAGAAATATAAATGGCAAATACATGAAAAAAGTGTTCAACATCATTAGTCATTTGAGAAGTGCAAATTAAAACACCATTGAGGTTCCATCTCACCCCAGAAAGAATGGTTGTCATCAAGAAATCAACCAATAACAAATGTTGGAGTGGCTGTGGGAAAGAGGGAACTCTTCTCCACTGTTGGTGGGAGTGTAGACTGGTGCAACCATTGTGGAAATCAGTCTGGAGATTCCTCAGTAAACTAAGATTAGAGGTACCATTCAACCCAGCTTTTCCTCTACTAGGTATTATTCCAGAAGAACTGAAAATATCATACCACAGCAATATATGTGCACCCATGTTTACAGCAGTGCAATTTGTAATAGCTAAAATCTTAGAAACAATCCAAATGTCCATAAACTGAGGAATGGATAAAAAAGATGTGGTAGTTTATACAACGGAATATTTATTACTCAGTTATAAAGAAAGACAAACTAGAGGCTTTTATAGGTAAGTAGATGCAACTAGAGACCACATTCATAAGTGAAATAAATCAGACTCACATGTGTAAAGATATATTTCCTCCCTACTATAAGAATCTAAAAGAGTAAGTAAAATCTGAAGGGTACAACAGATATTGTGAAAGGTAAAGAAACTGCTCAGATAGGAAGGAGTAACTGGGACAAGAGAGGGGATAGAGAAAAGAAACAAAAAAAATGTATGTGTATACACAGGTGAGATAGGATAATTTTACTACTAATATATGTTAGTGTATTGAAAGGAACAATTAATGTATAACGGTTTGACCAATCTTACATGCCTGTATCTGGTTGTCTGTGCAATCATTTTGAAGACAACATTTTGTAATATAACCATTGTTAATATCCTATCAGTATGTTTTGAAATTCTGTATCATTTTTGTTTCCTATGCTATTTTATGTGTTTTTGTTATTTTTTTTTTTAAATGAAAAACTAAATTTGTATGTATATATAAGAATAGCTGGGGTAAGTGTATTGCTGATGTCCATGGTTTATTGAAAGAAAAGTTAATGTTTAAAATTTTTTTTCCTGACCAATTTGGCACGCTTGTATCTGGTAATTACAACTGATCTGAAGACAATAATATGCAGTATAATAACCAGTGTTGAATTCCTACTATCTTATATGGTAAAGCTCTGTATCATTTCCAATTGTTTCTTGTTACTGTCCTTGTTCAATCAATCTTACATTCTTACATCTGGTGGACTGAGTAACTTCACTGAAGATAACAGTATGTAATATAGCAACCACTGTTAATTCCTGACATTTTGTTTTGAGGTCATGTATTATTTTTGTTAAGGTTTCTGTCTTCATTGTTGTTGTTTTATTATTTTTTTCTCTTGAAAATAAAAGTTTTTGCACGGCAAGAGAAACCACCAACAGAGTGAAGAGACAACTCACAATGTGGGAAAAAATTTTTGCCACTCGTTCCTCAGAGGGTTACTAACAAGAACATATAAAGGGCTTAAAAAAAAACCAGACTTTCCAATTTTTTTCTTTTGGTGGTACTGGAGATCGAACTCAGGACCTTGCACTTGCGAAGCAGGCACTTATTCCACTGAGCTATATCCCCAGCCCCTAGACCTCCCAAATTTAAAGACCTAATTCAAAAATGGGCAACTGAAATGAATATATACTTCTTAGATGAAGAAATACAAAGAACAAATAAATACATGAAAAAAATATTCAACACCACTGGTCACTCAAGACATGCAAATTAAAACACTGAGATTCAATTTCATCCCAGAAAGAATGGCTATTATCAAGAAATCTGTAACAAATGATAGACTGTGGGGAAAAAAATGAACCCTTTTCCACTGTTGGTGGGAGTGTAGACTAGAACTACCACTGTGGAAATCAGTATGGAGAGTCTTCAAAAAACTAGGATTGGAGGTCTCAGTTGACCCAGCTATCCCCCTCTGGGTGTCTTCTTGGGAGAATTAAAAACATCATACTACAGCAATATACATACACCAATGTTTGTAGCAGCACAATTTGTAATAGCTAGATCTTGGAAATAACCCAAATGCCCATCAACTGAGGACTAGATAAAAAGATGTGCTATTTTATACAATTCAGTACTATTCAGCCATAAAAAGGATAAACTTGACTCTTTTGTAGGTAAATGGATGCAACTGGAGACCATACTCATAAATGAGATAAATCAGATGCACATGTATAAACATTGTATTATCTCTCTAGTGTAAGATGAAAAAGTAAGTAAGATTCAAAATGTACAACAGATGTTGCAAAATGGGAAGAAACTTCAAGAGGAAAGCAAAACTGGGATGTGGAGATGGAGAAATGGGAAAAGCAAAAGAAAAAATATATAAAAATATTTAAGATACACTAGTAATTTATCTTAGTTCATTAAAAAGAAAATTTGTGTTAATATCTTTTGGACAATTAAATGCCAATATCTTGTACTCTGAGTAACTAATTTAAAGATAACAATGCTCAATGTGTTAACCACTTTTGTTCTCCTATCTTGTTTTAAAAACTTTCTCTTTAAAACAAAAAAAAAGTACAAACTAAATTATATATTAAGGATGACTGCAGTTCAGGGATGAAAAGAATCACTCTCCTCCCCTTGTGTTTTGTTTTCTAAAATCATGCTATGTTTATTCATTATTTTTCGAAAAACATAGCCCTAATCACTTTTTGGCCTTCTGGCTAAGATCAAGTGTTGAAAATATAGCCCTATCTGTAAGGAAATAGAGAAATAATTTTAGATGGTTTGCTTCTTGTGTAAGTGACTAAATATGTTAATAAGCATCTGAAAAATAAATACAACCTAAATGTAGCTTTTGAGATTCTCAGTGTCAGATTTTCTTCAAATTGCCCCAAAACTGGTAGTGTATTGACTAGGCAAGGCACACCTATTTTGTGGTGCTTCCATGTCTAATGTTCAATCCTTCCTCCAGGGCCAGCACCTACCTAGCAAGTGTGAGGCCCTGAGTTTGATTCCTGATACCAAAAAGGAAAAAGAAAAATCTTCCTCTAATATTTCATAAGTTAACTTCATATATATAAATGAGTAGTAGTAAAGAATTACTACCTGTGCCAGTGTTAGGTATGATGGTATATATAAAACACACATTTATCTGTAGGTCTGTGATGTCAAACTGTATTCTTTTTGTGGGCTGTGGTGAAAAACAAATAGAGAAATGTAGAGGAGGTAGACTACATTGTAGTTCTCCAAGTATTTCAAGGACGTTAGGGTCACTCTGGAAAGATTTTAATAGAGTATATTACTCACTGAGAGCTGCCATGGCTGAGAAAAGTCTAGAATTAATTGTATTATAGGTTGAGTATCTCTTATCTCAAATTCTTGGGCTCAGAAGTGTTTGGAATTTGAGGCCTTTTCAATTTTGGAATATTTGCATATACATAGTGAATTATCTTAGGGATGAGGCCTAATCAAGTCTAAACATAAAATTCATTTATATTTTAAATACAACGATCCCTCACCTATTGCAGGAGTTACAGAGACCCCCATGGTAGGTGAAAATCCGTGAAATAGCAGTGTCATATCTATTGTACTATTTATATATATTTTAAGGCTTTATAAACCCTTCCTACACTCCTGTGCACATTCCCAGGGAAAGCATTGTTCCCAAAGCCTTGGCTTCCAACTGGGGCAGCGCCTGGGGATGCCCGGGTGAATTGGTGCCTCAGCTCTGAGGGCAGGAGAGGACGGGGTAGGTGTGGATGGAGGGTGGGATTGGGCTCTGGGGCTCGGCGTGCAGGGCCCAGTGGAGCCCCAGCCACAGCTCAGTGCCCAACCCGAACCACTTGCCTTGCCCATGCTGGCTCCTAGCGCTGGTGCCGCAAACCCTCTTCGCCTATAAGCAGTGCCCACTTGGTGTGGGTCAGCTTGCATGGCCAGGTGGCTCTGCCAGGCTCGGGCTGGCAGTAGTGGCGTACTGCATTTCCACTGTGTACAGTACAATATTCATCCACTGATGAAATACATACTGTATAGTATTTTATTTTAATATTCTTTCAATATGTTTGAATTAACATTTTTTATATTTTTATACTGTTTTAAGTTTTTTAGGCAAAAATAACTAGTCATAAATATTATATAAATACCTATATACCACACAATCCCACGATATAGCAAAAACTTGTGATACAGAATCAGATATATATCTTTTTTTAAAAACCTGCATACAGTGAAGCCGAAATAAGCGAACCGTGGTATAGTGAGGGAGGACTGCACTCCTAGTACACATTGTCTAAAGGCATTGTGTTGGGGCTCAAAGTTTTGTATTTAGAAGCATTTTGGATTTTAAGATTGGGGATGCGCAATTTAACAAGTTTTCCACAGATTAGAATCTGTACAGAAAGAGGGTATTTTTTTTTTTTTTGTCCTTTTGAGACAGGGTCTCACTATGCAGTTCAAGCTGGTCTTGAGCTCACTTTGTAGCCCAGGCTAGTCTTGAACTTGCAGTGATCTTCCTGCCTCAGCTTCCTGAGTGCTGGATTACAGGTGTGCACCACCATGCCCGGCAGAAAGAGGATCTTTACACTGAAAGATATCTTTAATATAACATTATTATACTTGAAACAACTTTTCACGCTATTTTAGCTTCTTATGAAAGAATCAAACCTGGATTAAAGAATAAATAACCACAGTTCAAAATAACTAGCAATGGTAGTTGAACAGATATCTGTAAGTATCTACATAGGACATCTATTTTGTCTGTATTTTAAAAATGTGATTAAATACTACCCTACTGTAATAACGGCTACCTGAACACAACTGGTATAATAGTGACCACAAAAAGCTGTAACTGAATTATCTATTGGTTCACCCAAAGTAAAATATGGGCTACTATCTATGCGAAAGCTTTTGTTCTCCGTTTTTCCCTGTCATGTGACATTCTACAAAAATGGGTCTTTACTGCCAGTCCTCTGGTTATGATATTCTTTAATCTACCTCAAGGCCTTTTAAACCTACAGTCCCACCTAGGTTATCTTCTTTCATAAGCATCAAGGAATTACAGTTGTGGAGGATGCTACTTTTAAACTTTTTTCTCTGGATAACAGGAACCAGGGGATATTTTTAGAAGAGTGATCTTTTTATGATACACTCCAACAATTTTTCTCTTTAAAAAGTGATCATTAATAAACTTTCTACTAGACTGAGTTACTGCAAGACTTCTTATAGCATTCACTAGTTTTAGCTTAAAAATAGAGACTAGAACTATGCTAAGCAACAATAAAGGACTGGAGGTGGGAATGGAAATTAGAAATTTTGTTCACTGTCCTGATCTTTACTGTTAATCACACATCATTCTCCCCAGCTCTTGACCAGAACATCTAATTGTCTGATGCATAATATGCATCTAACGTTTGGTTTTACTACCTCTCCTCAAAACTATTTCACCCCAGCCTTCCTCCAAAATCTAGTTGCTCAGGTCCAAAACCTCGTAGTCATTCTTGCTTTGTCTCTATTTTGTTCTCCAACAGCAGTCAGGGAGTCCTCTACCTCCAAAATGCATTCTACCTCCATTTCTACTGATACTTCACTGATTTTGCCTATATTCAACTCTAAGCCTTCTAATTAGCCGCTCTGCTTCTACTTTTTACTGTTTGCTTTATTAAAAATACACAACCTGTTTTAGTTAATCCAAGATCTCTATTTCTATCCTCTATTGTTTTCCTTTCCTTGTTGCATATTCTTTGCACCATTTTTGAAGTGATTAAATAGCAATAATTAAAACTATAAAGCACATAAAAAAATTCCACAACAGAACAGAGTACAACAGCCTTTAAGGTACTGAACTACAATATGACATAGAACAGATGGTTCTTGTATGGTCAGGTTTCACAGTGTGGGATTTGGTGAGTCCCTAATCAAATCCTAATCAAATAACTTTACTGTGAGTCAATCGTACAATCAATATATACTATACAAAAATGAGTCTAACATATCCACAGCTCTGAAGAAGTAATTATGTCACAAGAATACTTATGGCAATCAACAAGAGATACAAATTATGAATGCTTTTCATTTATTTACTCTGTATCAACAAAACAAGAACACATAGCAAGTGACATTATAACCTGTGAATGCCTTCAATTTATCTAGCTTAATGGAAAGAGCACTGGTTTTGGAATATGGAAAATCCTACAATTTTGGCCTTAGATATATCACTGATTAGCTTCATGACCTTGGGAAGACACTTAACCTTTTTCCAAAACGACAGGCATTAAACCAGATCAGTTACAATATTTAATTTCTTTTGAATCTCCTGGCCAATTTTGGTAGTTCAGTATTAAAAAATTACTCTATTGAAATTATTGCTTGGTACATAGGACATAAATTCCTACTTAATTATAAGGTTTAAGAATCCATTTCAAGTTACAAAAACAAAACCTTTGATGTGACCATATGGTGTCCATAAATCAATTTATGCTCCTAAAACTTCCTTAAAAGCTAGTAAGATTTTATTGGTTAATTATAAAACAGAATGAGGTGAGAAAAACACAGAACCTTGCTAATTTTCCTAATGAATCAAGTTTAAAAAGCATAAAAAGTCAGTAGCTTGATTTATACAAAACAGGTATTTTTAAAAAATAAGTTTTCTAATCCATTCAAGCAAAAATTTATAGTTTAACAAAAGGTAGGAAATGCTTATATTTTCCAATTCCCATTTAGATGACTATATTTTCATATAATGATTGGTAAACGGTGTAGACTTTCAGCACAAGGTTGTATTGTATGGGATTTACCATATAAGATTAGGATTTACTATATAATTATTCTTAATTTTTCAATTTAAAATTTGTGATTTTTAAAATAAATTTCAACTTTTCATGTGAATTTAGCCTGAACTTTTGAGGCCTACTCAAGGCCAGATTTAACGTACCTGTTGAAACAAATATTCATCAAACGTTTACTATTTACCAGGAATGCTTTCAGGAAGGTGCCAGAGATACAAAGAATGGAAAATCAGGTTCTACATTTAAGGACATTGGTAGGATGAGATGCACAAAAACGAGAAAATTTAACAACGTGAGAAATACAGGACCTTCTGCTAAGAGGGTACAGGACTGTGAAGAGGGGCCCCTTCTCGTCTTGGACACAAGGACGGCTCCCTGAAGTGACATCCAAGAGGGCCCTCCCAGGGGCTTCTCACTAGTGACCAACAAGGACCTTTTCGTCCAGATTCATTAGCCCACTGTAAAGGCCACAGTATAACAGTTTTGATTGCTTTTAGGAGTAAAAGGCGACTTTGAAGAATTTCATTACCGAAGGGGCGGGGGGGGGGTGGTGGTGGTGGCAAGGAACGCCTCTCCTCCTGCAGAGGGAAGATTCTGGAGCACGCTTGGCGACCAGGTCAGCTACTCCTGCAAAAGTCTGTGTGGAGTCGATCGGGCTGAAGCAAGAGCAGGGAGGACCGAGGTTCGCTCGGTGCTGACTGAAGGGTCACACGGAGGTTGGCGCGGGGAAGGAGGGACTGCAAACGCTCAACGACGCACAACGCCGGCCCTTCGGGGGCCGCGCGGGCTCCTAGCCCCGGACTTACCCGGACACCCTTCCTTCTCGGTCATTTGCCAGTGGGCCCCAAGCCTGCCTACTGCTGCCTCTAAGTTTCTCAATTTCTTCGACACAAGGAAAACCAAGGCCCTGACTTCCCCAGCCAGCCCGCGAGGCGCCGGGAACAACTTCGAATCCCGCGCCTCTGCCAACGGGCCCGCCTCTTCCGGAAAGCCGCCAACCTGCCCCCGCTGGCTCCGCGGGAAGAGGCCTCCAGTCAACGCATGCGTGAGCTGCCAAGGGGGAACGCCCCGTGTCACCCCTCCCATCTCCCGCCCCGTGTAGCGTTTGATGATCCTCGAGCACTTGCTGAGCCGCAAGCGCCCACCAATTTTGCCCCCCCGCGGGGCACTTCCGGCCCACACGGGGCCTGAGAGGCGCGGACCCCCCCCACCGCAAAGCACGCATGCGCGCGGGACGGGAGGGGGCGGGGCGCAGGCGCGGACTGGCAGCGGTGGGCGCCGGCTCCGGCCGTGGTCGTGTATGGGCGCGGCTTCCCGGCGGGCCGACTGACCCCTCAGGGTGGCCTTCTCGTCCGGTCTCCCGGCTACAGCCTTACTCGAGTTGCTCCGGGAAATCGCGGCCCAGTGGAGGTGGGTGGGGCGCTAGCTCCGCCCCGCCTGGCCGTCCGGCTCTCGCGGCGCGAATCCTGCGCCCTCCGTCCGGTCGGCGGGCCGGGAGAGGGCGGTGGGTCCGCTCTGTGGCGGCCGCTTCCGGCCATTTCTTTCCCGGCTGCGCTTGTGCGCGGGCTCCTTGGGGTCGCGGCGGGACCGGCGGCGGCTCGGCGCAAGCAGGGTGGGCTCGGCGTCGAGGGCGAGCGCTCCGAGGCGCTCCGGAGGGAGGGGAGCCGGCCGGACCCGAAGCGCGCTGTGCAGGGATTTTCTTTGCTCTGCGCCTCGCTTTTGTGGCGCTGAGGTTTGAACCCGAAGCCCACTCGCTAGGCCGGCGCTGCGCCCCTGAGCGATGGCCTCATCCCTCCGGGAGAGGAGGCTCCTGGGTCGCCCGCGCTGGCCTGCGGTCACACCCTTCGGCCTGGTCCTGCAGCCCCGCCCCTGGGTTGCGGGCGTCTGCGATCGTCCTGTGCAGACGATAGGTCACGCGGCAGGAAGGGCCATTAGACTTGTTTAGATTTAGTTCACGTCGTTCTGTCACTGTGTGTAACTTAGTTTTTTAATGTTGGGATCCCAAACTTTTTTTCCCTAAATAGGCTCCTGTACAAAAAAGTTTAGAAACCTCTTGTATATTGCTTAAAACGTGCCCCTTCTCGACAGAAACAATTGTGGTACCCTGGGCAGGTTAGTACGGTTTCTTTAAATTTCAGTTCTTAACTCAGTATTAGATATGGGCAGTATATATAGCTATATTTTGGTATCTGTCTAAAGCATTTAGTGAGTGATCAGACTGGCAAAAAGTAAGTGGCGGGTAGAGTTACTACAGTGAAAAAAGAGTTTTATTCCCAAAGCTGTGTTTTACTAAGAGCCTAACGTGTTAGATTTTATATAAAAACTGCCAAAATCTTGACTGTCGTTTTAAAATCGAAATTAGGGAATAAATCAAAGATGTACTTGGCTGGCTGGGCTGTAGCTTAGTACTGGTGTGTTGCTTAGTGTGCCTGAGGCCCTGAGTTCAGTCTCCAGCACCAAAAAGAAAGAAAAGTACTTGGCTTACGTTTAGGAATTAATCACTCAAAATTTTACCATGGTACTGTATTATGCACTATATTTCAGACCTCACGAGCCACAGGTCTATATAAAAAACCTTAGTCCAGCTGAACGTCAGGTGTAGACTCTTACACTTTCCTCTGTCTTTTCTCACTCAAAGGGTCTGTCTTTGTCGCCAAATTCAAATTACCTTCTGTAGTTTTCTTCCACTCCTGAATCTTCTCCCCTCAGCGTGTATTACACTCTTCTTGACAAACCTCTGTCTCATGAATGCAGTTAAAGTTAAATGAGAAGATGAAAAACAAATGAGATTTTACATAGCAAGAACAAAGTTTTGATTGCCTTAATTAGAACATCGGAAGGATGCCCAGAATTTTTTGTAGTTTTAATAAAGGATTGACAAGAAGATAAAGAATGAACTAATAGCCAGTTCACTCCTTATGAATAATTAAATTGTCAGTTAAACTCAGTTCTTTATGCAGTAGGAAACTGGATGTTAATAAGGTTTAAATTTTGGTTTGGCAAACCTGGGTTTGGGTCTGGGCTCTGTTGTTGAAATACATAAATCAGAACTAAGTTGTAGTTTAAGTCTGGCTTAAGCCTCAGTGTCTCGTTTTGTAAAATAAAGACCTGTACCTCATAGAGATGTGGAAGGTCAAGGGAATAAAGTTTACCTCAAAAGCTGTTACTCAACAAATGCTAATTCTACTCACCAGAAATTGTACCCAGTCTTAAAACTCTTGGTTTCATCTCTTTCGTCTTATGTGGTATTGGCAGTTTTTATTCATAGTTAGAAACTAGTCTTTTCTGCTGCTGTTCTTACCTTTTGGTCTGTCTAGTATATTGAGACTACAGGAGTGTTTTCAGCACATATATCTGAGTGTTTGTATTTTATTACCTGAAGTGCTGTGCTTTGTACATACAATACTTCATAATTTTACTGATTTTGACTTTTTGATGAATGAACTTAAAATTATTCCCTTCTGTAACTCTCATTTGATTTCATAATATATTCCAGTGTACTTCATTTAGTACGTTGAAAAATATGGTTTTTAAATGTAGAATGAATATCTTTTTATGTGGGAAAAGTAGAGTTGGGGAATGACTTACATATAGTCCACAGCAGAGTCAGAAGTAGTGCAAAAAAAAAAAAAAACCCTGATATTTTAAATTCTTTTCTAAAACCTGACAGTTGTAGTTCTGTTATATCTGTCACTATTATTAGTCTCCATTTTTATATTTATCTTAATTACTTGTTATTATACACTTAAAAGAACTTCAACCTAAGAAAGTTTTAATCCTATTAAAAGTTACATGATCGGCCAGGCGTGGTAGTTTATGCCTGTAATCCCAGCACTCCGGAGGCTGAGACAAGGAGGATCGTTGGGAGTTCAAGACCAGCCTGGGCTACAAAGTGAGCTCAAGCCAGCGTGAATTGTGTAGCAAGACCCCGTCTCAAAAAGACCAAAAAAAAAAAAATTACATGATCTTTCAAATTTTCTACGTATCTATATGTTGCAGTGAACCTCAACCTTCAGTTTTTCCTTTGAGCTTGCTTTTTTTTGGTGAGCTTCACTGTCTCCACAGATGGAATTTGCTTCCTGTAAGGAAGAAATGGTATGTTCATTAATTCAGAGTTTCAGGTGTGATGGTGCACACCTGTCACCCTAGGTTCTCCACAGGCCGAGGCAGGGGGACTTGTAAATTCCTGGCCAGTTTGGCAAGTCCCTGTCTCAAAAGAAGAAATGAAAAGGATTAGGGATGTAGCTCCGTGGTGGATTGATCCTGAGTTTGATCCCCAGTACTGCAAAACAAAGTCAACAATAAAAAAAAAAAGTAAATAAACATTAAAAATGATACAGAGCTTTATCATTGTATCCAAAATGCCAAGGTAGATGTTTTGTGTATTTCACAATATTTAGATGTTTTTATATTTTTACATAAACAATGTGTGCCTTTATCCTGTTTGACTTTCTTGTGTTAAACTCTCAGGACATTCATGTCTGTCTTTAAAAGTCTATTATCATTAAATTACAAAGTGATTGTTATTTTAAAAAGTAGGATGCTTCAGTGTTAGATGCAGATTACCTTGGCAGCCTAGTAGCAAACTGCAAATCTCTGGCTGTGCTGTGTGGTTAAAAAAACTCATTGAGTAGTGTTTGAGCTCCTCACACTCAGCCTCCTGCATCTCCTTTCCCCCAGTTTTACTTGAAAACTGCTTTTCTATTGGTAAAATACTAAAATTGGGTGATGTCTGAGTGCCTGTTGTCAGATCATGTATTAGGCATTAATAAAAACAGTATTTAAAATGATAATTAATGTTAGGAAACCAAGAAGTAATGGTTTCTTTTTATTCTTCCTTAACAAATAAGTTTGCTTAGTGGTTGAGAAGGGAATAGAGGATGAGAGAGAAGAGAGAAGTGTGATCTGAAGAATAATAGCCTGTTAAAAGTTTTGGGTGATTGAACAAGGGAAACACAAATAGTTTGAAAGTATGTTTGATTTTGATGTTTTGGTTTCTATGAGAGAGATTCAAAATAAAAATTAAAGTATTTGCAAAAGAGATGCCGATTACTTTGTAGCTGTGGCTGTAGTGGGTTTTTTTGGGGTCGAGGAAGACATTTGTTGCAGATGTGTCCTTATTTAGATGTTAATTCATGTACCTGTAAGTGATATTTGATTTATCATAATATATTAGGTTCTTCATTGCCTTCAGGATAGGATAAGTCCTAGATGTTTAACATGCTTTACTGCAGCTCTTCTCAAACTTTGTAGAATTGTGTTTCTGAGTCACCTGAAGTCTTGTGAAGATTCTGATCCATTTGGTGTAGGGGGAGGCCTGAGATGCTGGATACCTAATCAGTAATATGCCACACTCCTGAGGTCGGTACTGCTCCGACTTCATTCTTGCTCTCAGTGCCTTACCATGGTTGGCACCATGTCACAGACTTGCTCATAGTGTCCCCTGCAGCAGCAGTTGGCAGGGTTTTACAAAACTCATTCTAGAGATCACAAGGCCAAAATTGTTTTCATGATAATAGTGAAACATCATTTGCTTTTTTTCTCTGTCATTCCCTTAGGAGTGTTGAGTGAAGCATTTTAGTTACATGATATATGGTAGATATCTTTTCTCAGACCGACAAAATATGCTTGTGTTTTATCAAGTTTCTCAGTTTTAATTTTTTATGGTAAACATAAAAGCAAACGTTCTTTGGTACTTTTTAAGTGATCACAGACTTTGAAAACTGTGACCTAAGGTATTGAACCAAGAGATTCAGATCTCTTGTAGATTGTAAAATTTATCTAGAACTGTTTCTTTAGCTGTGGTGACTGCTGGGCTGGGTAGCAGCTTCAGTTCCCATGTGGTCCAGGAACACTGCCGTGAGCCTAGTCTCCTCCTCTTTTGGGTAATGGTGCAAGTCTCGGTTTTTCACTGGGCCTTAATGGTGCAAGTCTCGATTTTTCACTGGGTCTTAATGATGCAAGTCTCGAATTTTCACTGGGCCTTCTTTGTACCTTATTGCCTGTTGTGGGTAGAAGTGTGGGTGCTTGGAGTAGTATCCCCAGCACCATTGTTATGGGTCCCCACGTGGCTGACTACATGTTCACTGACACTATCCCAGTTGGGTATTGGGATGCTGCCTTTTAACTTGGGCAGGCTGGAAATCCAGTTGGCCTTTGCTGCCATCCATGGAGAAGGAAACATGATTTTTTTCATGGTCATATTTCATGGAATAGGGCATTTATTGTATTAAAATTTTCTTGTTATTTGAGTCTTACCAGGCTACCCTTCCCTGGGACCTTTGTACAGAATGAGCAGGCTTTTGTTGTGGGTTTTGTCCCATTCTGTACCTTTGGGTATTTCCCAGTTGCTCCATCCCTCTCAAGCCTGGGATACCTGAGGCATGACAGAAACAGAGAATTCAGCACTCTGTCCATCTTTGAGTCTAGAGTCTTCAAGTGGTGTTCTCTTCATCTTCCAGAGTTGTCTCACACATTATGTCTGAGGTTTTTTGTTTCACTTAGCGGGAAGAATAGAAAACAATATATCTGCCTGCAAGAATTTCTGATTTCTTTAACTTGTGTTCTGGGAGGAGGAATTGGAAACTTAGACACTAGCTCTACTGCCTTCCTCTTATATTTAATTGTGTAAAAATGTGTGAATAAACATTAAAAGAGCCTCATTGAAGAAAAATGAGTTGATAAAGCAAAGAACTAGTATGGAGAAAAATGTTCAAAATACCATCAGACTTAATAGAATTTGCAGAAAAGTGCTGTAACTGCAGATGAGGATTGTAATCAAAAGCTGACAGAGATAGTTCTCCAAAAGTTACTCCAAGAAACACATCTAAATTGAGTATTTCTGCAGAATTGATTCTGTCGGTGTAATCTTGGAAAGGCAGGAGATCGAGACATTAAACACTGAATGAGTGTCCTTGTCTCTGCGCTTCTCTCACGTGTGTATCTTAAGACTGGGTTCTGGTCCATGTGTGTGTCACCTGGTATAGGTGACACCTGAAGTGACTAGAACCTTTCAGTCCACTTTAGGAGAGAGGTCTGCTATTGCTGTGGGGGAGAAGAGTCAAGAATGTGGTACAGATGAGGAAGGTTACTGTGGTCCAGAACTTGGGGACTAAAGTAGATTGAACCATTCCTCATATCCTTGTATCTTAGAGAGTCCTCATATTCTTTGGCTTTTGGGGAGGTTGATACAGGGTCTCATTATATATGTAGTTCTGGCAGGCCTCAAACTCAAGGTGCTCTTAACTGCCTCAGTGTCCCCGGAGCTGGGATTATAGGTATGCACCAGTACACCAGGCTCATACTCTTTCCTTGTATTTTAGTTTGGTTTTTTGTTTGTTTGTTTATTTTTGGTGAATTGAACCCAGAGCCTTCTTACACCCTCAGCCCTTTGTATCTTTTATTTTGAGATAGGCTCTTACTAAATTGCCCAGGGGGGCTTCAAAATTGAGATCATACTGTTTCAGCCTCCCAGAACACTAGGTTTGCAGTTCTATGTCATCACACCTGAGCCCTGCAGGCCAGTGCTGGAGCGGGGGGGCTACAGTCTTAAAGTTTAATTTCAGTCAGAGACTTAGTAGTATATATTTAACAGTTTGGTGTATATTTAACAGCATCTTGTGTAATTCTAAGTATTTCCTAGGTTATGTTTTGTAGTATATTGGCAAAAAAAATAAACAACATGGACTATATGGGGAACGTTTTGGGAAACTACTAGTGTTAGGCAACACTTTCAAAATATGCCTCTGAGAAAATACTTTAAAAATTAAAGGCTTTGTAAGACTTGCTGTTACTCTATAACTTGTAAAAAATCGTGTGATTGCTCTGGAATAAATTTAGGAAACACTGTACCATCTCTATTAATAAACTACAAAACTAGAAACCATAGCTTCCCAAATTTTTGTGTTTTGTGAATTTGGCATCAGAACTTTTAGTTAGGCTCACAGTTGTCAAAAATCATGGTCATTAGTTGATCAGAGGATGCAATTAAAGTGTGATAAATTCATTACCCTGTCCACCTGGAGATGAGAAGCTTTACCTGGTCTTGTGGGTTAAGGTGTCAGTAGAGCTAGTTCTTTTATGGAGGCTCTAGGGAAAATCTTTTTATTTGCTTTTCCTGGAATAATTTGACTCAGAGCCTCTTTTCTGTCACAGTTTAGAGGACTTTAATTTTTAAAGAAAAGTGGATGAACATAGTACTTAGCATTTAATGAGCTTTGTGTGATTTACTTTGTTAAGTTTAATATTTATGGAATAATCATAATGCACCTTGTACTCTACTAATTTCCTTGTTACTATAAATGTTTGTTCAGACCAAATGGCCAAAAGAAAGGAAGACAGTTTCTTCTCTCCTGAAAATGCCAAAAGACCAAGACAAGAATCAGAGGATTTTGATAAAGATAGTGATGAAGATGAATGTACAGTTTCTTTGACTAAAGGCTCTTCTACTTTGGTAAGTGCTTTTTCTCATTTATTTTTTATAATGTCCTATTCCATGATAATTCAAAAGCAGGAAAAAGCAATAGATCTTTAAAGTGCTAAAGTCAAAAATAACTTCTGAGTTTGAGGTTTATGTTAATTATCAGAAAAATAGAGAAATAATGAAACAAAGATGAATGAAGTTGACAGACCTCTAATAAGACCAACAAAGAAGAAAAAAGGGAAACAAATGACATAAATTATCAATGCTGAGAATGAAATAGGGCTGTGACTAAACCTTGGGACATCAAAAAGATGAGATACAGACAGCAGCTCTGCCACACAAAATTGAAAATTTAGGTGAAGTGGATCAGCTTCTCAAGAAGCAAAAGCAGCCACAGCTCAACAATATGGAGTAGACAACTTGCATAACTTTGTAACTATTAAGGAAATTTAGTTCATGTCTTAACATCTTCTAAAAAAAGAAATCTTCATACCCACTTGGGGTCACTAGAGAGGTGGTTACTAGAGAGGTACAGTGTAAATTTAGAGAAAAATTAACATGAATTCTACACAGTCTTTCCAGAAAGGGGAACACTTTTTAATTCATTATGTTGGTATGAAAACTAAAAGAATGAAAAGATGCAAACTGTATACCCATATACCTCGTGAATCTGGACAAAGAAATGTTTTACATCTACTAGAACATAAACTAGTAATAGGTAAAAGGAATTATACACTGTAATCAAATGGCCTTCTTCTAGTCATGGGTAATGGCTTATATCTAAACATATCGCCCAAAGCTCATGCGCTCTTAGGTGGAGCTTTGCAGAGCTGGCTGGATCCAGGTGTGTGCTACTGGGATTAAAAGTGATAACTACATGAGTTTAGCATAGAGCTGGATGTGGGTAATGGAAGCCCCACCCTCGGGTGGCACCAATCAATAGATTTATCACCTAGATGGAATATAAAGGGAGAGAGGAAAAGAAGGCTGCTGCTGCTACTGCTGGCAGCTTTCCTGCTTGCTTGTTGCAGCCTCCTGCCTTCCCTACTGTGGACTGTTCTTCCTTTCCAATGCCCTTCTTTCATGCCACCCTGCCTTGGAGCCAGCCAACTATGGACTAAAATCTCTACAAACTGTAAGCTGAAGAAAACCTTTCTTCTTGTAACTTGTGGTTATCAGATATTTTGCCTTAGCAAGGAGAAAAGTAACTGAGACAGAATGCAAGTTTGATTCTGAAAATGAATGTAATTTTCTGTATTACACACTAAAGAAGACAGAGCATATTATATCATTAAATGAAGCAAAAGTATTTCACATATCCAATATCCTTTCCTGTTAAAACTCTCGGAACAATCCAATTAGAAGGAATTCCCTTAACATAGGGAGGAACATTGAGAGAAAAACCTACAAATAATATTCTTAGAGGTAAAATATTGAATACTTTTCTTCACAAATCAGGAGTAAGACTAGAGTATCTGCTCTTATAGCTCCTATTTACTGTACTGCTGGGAGATTTTCCTGCAGATAAAGCAGGAAAAGGAAACAAGATACAGAGTTAGAAATGAAAGAAATAAACCTGTCCTTATGTTCAAGTGACCTGACTGGAATATCTTCGGGAACTTTGAAATATGTTTAGAACTGAAAAGTACATTTAGCAAAGTTACAACTTGCAATATAAACATTTTTTAAAATTATTTTTTTATATATTGGCATGGAACGTGTGGACATTAAAATTCAAATATGCCACTTATAATCACTGAAAAAAATGTTTCAGGACGCTAATTAGAGAACAGAATACCATTGTATACCTATAGAATGATGAAAATCCATACCACTAATACCAGCAAGTGCTAGGAAAGGTGTGTAGCAACAGGAAGTCTCTATCAGTACAGGGAATGCAAAGTGTTACAGCTACTTTGGGAGGTAGTTTGGCTGTTTCTTGTAAAACTATACTTTTATGTAATCCCCCAGTCACACACCTTAGTACTTACCCAATGTAATTGGAAACTCATGAGTATATACAGGTTTTTTTGAACAGTATTCTTCATAATTTCTAAGACTTGAAAGCAAACAAATGTTCTTCAGTAGGTGGATAGATCAGTGAGCTATAGTTCATCCAGATAATGGTATACTTTTTAATGCTAAAAAGAAGTGAGCTATGAAGACATGAAATGACATGAAGGAAATGAAAATTCTTATTACTGCGTGAAAGAAGTCAGCCTGAAAATGTCTCATGTACTGTCTGATGTGAGCTTGCCTGTTCTGAGAAAGGCAGAGCTGGGGAGATAGTAGAAAGGTTAGTGGTCTCTGGGGTTAGAGAAAGATAGGCTGAATTGGTGGAGGACAAGATGTTTAGAGCACTGAAAACACTCCGTACAATACATTCATGGTAGATAGATATCATTGTACACTTTTCTAAGCCATGCATAGTAGTGCACAACTGTATGCTAGCTACTATGGAGGCTGAGGCAGGAGACAATTTCAAGTTTGAGAGTAGTAGCCTAGGCAATGTGGGAAGTTCTTGTTTCAAAATTAAAAACTAAAGAAAAGCCTGGGATGTAACTCTGTTCCTTGGGTTCGGTTGCCAGTGCTGCAAATAATACATTCATGTATATATTTAATTTTCCAAACCTATTGAATATATAGCACCAAGAACAAATCCTTAATGTAACCTAAGGACTTGCAACGATTGTGAGATGTCAGTGCAGGCTCATTGACTGTAAGAAACGTTCTGCTGTGGCAGGGAATGTTGATTGTGGGGAGGCTGTGCATGTGCAGGGGTAAGAGGTATCTGGTTAATCTCTGTATCTTCTCTCAGTTTTTCCATGAATCTAAAACCACTCTGAAAAAGAAAACAAAATATTTAGGTCTAAATCTAACAAAATGTGTACAGCACTTGTCTGCTGAAAACTGTGCAGTGTTGATGAATGGTATCAAAGATCTGAGTAATTTGAGAGATTTATTCATGGATTGGAAAATTCAGCAGAAAAAGTCAGTTCTTGCCAAGTTGTTACACAAGTTTAATGCAGTTCTCATCAACATCCCAGCAAGATTTTTTGTGGATATAGGAAAATTGATTTTAAAATTTATATGACAGGACAGAGATACAAGAATAGTTAATATTGAAAATGAATGAAGTGTCAGGGATGATACTTGAAGGCTTTTACCAGATAGCTACAGTAATTAGGATGATGTGGTCTTGGTATTGGGAGAGACACATGGATCACTGGAACACAGGTTCAGTTTTCAACAGAGAAGTAGATCAAAGGAATTACAGTGAATTTCTTTTCTGCAGAGAAAGAAGAGTAGTGCAGTGGCAGGGAAGGTAGTGTTTCCAGCTAATGTGCTGGAAGGATGTACAGTGGTAGCCAAAAAAGTAGACCTTGGCTTCAGTGTCTTACCTTAAAAATGAGCATTAAGGGAAGTAGATGTAACTGTAAACACAGGACTATAAGACATTGAGAAATAAATGTATGAGAGTGTCAGACCTAATGCCAAATGCATGAAAATGATTGGTCTTCGTTAAAAATTTACTCCGTAAAAATTTACTCTGTAAAAGACCCTGTTAAAAAAAAGAAATTCACACTCCCACTTGGGAAAAAAATACTTTCAGATCACCTAGCCAGCAAAATACTAGTATCTGAATATATACAGAATCCTCACTCCTCAGTTTGAAAGCAAACAAGTGAATATGAGAATGGACAGAAGGAACCTATACAGATGGCAGATTATACCAGTGATGGCAAACCTTTTAGATCTTTTAGTCATAACAAACAGCCAGCTGTGTGCCATAGGTTTGCCACCACTGTTGTATATAGTACTTTTAAGCCCA
Organism: Dinomys branickii; assembly: GCA_004027595.1. Classification (NCBI taxonomy): domain Eukaryota; kingdom Metazoa; phylum Chordata; class Mammalia; order Rodentia; family Dinomyidae; genus Dinomys; species Dinomys branickii. The sequence continues at coordinate 8,920 of PVLD010006653.1, read as the reverse complement.
TGAAATGGTACTCCCCGTCTTTCTACATCAAGGTAATACAAAAGACCTAATGAGATATTCCTATATACTCAACAGAATGGCCAAAGGGAAAAAAAGTAAACACAAAGTAGAAAAAGATGAGGTCTGGGGGAAGCCCAGAATCATTTATACATTGCTAATGGGAATATAAAATAATCACCACTCTGGAAAAGTTTGTCAGTTTCTGTAAAAAAACAAAAGCAAAACAAAATATGTAACTACCATATAACCCAGCCATTGTCCCAGAGAAGTAAAGATTTATCTTCATGTAAAACCAGTACATGAGTGTTTTTAGGAGCTTATAATAGCCAAAAAACTGGAAAACCCAATGTGCTCCCAACAAGTGGATACAGTGGTACATTCTTACTATGAAATGCTAAACGAATAAATGTGTATGAGAGGCAATAACAGAGAAAAAATCCACTCTCAAATAATTACATTTTGGATGATTTCATTTGTTTAGTGTTGAAATGACAAAGTTACAGAAATGGAAAAACTGATGTTTGGCCCTAGGCTTGAGGAGGTAGAACATGTGGGATGTGGGTATGACTGAAGGGCAATGTGAGAGATGCTTGCAGTGATGTAGTGTTCTGCAGCTTGGCTACATCAATATGTGTGTGTTTTGGCCTTGATACTGTTTATTTTTACAAGATGTTACCATTGGCAAAACCTGGAAAAAAGGGTTCACAGGGTCTCTTTATTTCTTACCAAACTAAAAATCTTTTTAAAAAATGGTGAATTATGCTTTCTGATATTGTGCTTATACAAAGGTATAAATACTTTCTGCTTTCTAATGAGTGTCCAGAGGAACTGAGGTGTTTCTAGAGAAACTATCAAAATAGGTAGAAACATTACAGTGGTCTTTAAACTTACTGGACAGTCTGGTAAAATATGGTTGATTTTAGGTATCTACAAAGTGCAAGTGACTGATTCTTTTCCCCATTGTTTTTTATTACTAGACTGCAGCAGAAGTTGGGATAATTGAGAGTATTCATCTAAAAAATTTCATGTGCCATTCTATGCTTGGGCCCTTCAAGTTTGGTTCTAATGTCAACTTTGTTGTTGGCAACAATGGAAGTAAGTCCATTTACTTTCTTCTCTTACCTGAAGAAGAATGAGATGATACATTAGCTTTTGGAATAAGTAATTATTAATGCTGATAGGTATTTATGGTTCTGTAACTTACAGTTATATTCTCAGTGTTTACTGTCAGCTACTTTTAAAGAAAATGTTAGGTCAACTCTAGGTACACTGTTTTAAGCAGTTAAAACACTTCTTGCTACCCCTGCCACCCCATGAATCTCATGTTGTCCAACCTGGCTTTGAACTCATGGGCTCATGTAATCCTGCTTCCTTAGCCTCCCAAGTAACTAGGACAACACACAGTTGTCATCATACCCAGGAATCTCCTACTTTAAAAAAAATTTTTTCTTACCTTCTGATCTAATCCATACAAAGGTGAACAAGCTATCCTCAGTGCAGTTGAATCAGCCCTAGCATTTTACCTTGACTAAGCATTAGGGCACAAATGAATTGAATGGGAGTCCAAATATGAAAGAATTTTCATGTTGTAACCAGTGAAAGTTTTATGATATTTGTGCTGGTACTTGAGGAAAATTAGAGATTTGCTAGGTCTCACTGGGAAGATGCAAAGATTGCCCATCTCAACTGTTGGACAAGCAGATGTACATGGGGAAATGAAGCTGATACCGATAGTCACTGAGTTCTATTCTTGAAGATCGTCAGTATCATGATAAAGATTTTGGAGTTTAATTCAAATGTCAGTGGATGCTGTTGAAAATGTTTGAGTAAATAGATGATATGGCAAAGATTTTTTTAAATGAACAGGCCACAGTGTGGAGGACAGATTAGAAGGGGGAAAATGCAAGAGGCAGAAAGACTAGTTAAGTAGCTCTTGTGATGGGCTGGCCAGACACCAGGTGTGGGTAGTTCAGCTGAGATGGTGTAGTGAACCTCATTGGTCTCTCCTTGTGCCCTGGAGAAAAACAGCAGTGGATATGAGGAAAACAAAGGCAATAGACAAGAGCTGGGGTCAGGTGTAGTTACGTCTTGCCTGATGTGCACTGAGGACTGACCTTAACAGTAAGGGGTGTTTATTTTATACATATGGAAAGTTAATATCATGAGAGATAATGTTGCCTAGCGACTAATGACTGTAATTGTCCAGGCAGGATACTTCTTTCAATACTGAGGTAGCCTGACTGCCTGAGGCCCTCTGGCTCTGTCCCACATCACACATATGACCAATAACCAACTCCAGTGGCTCCCAGCAAGATGATATGCAAGGAAGAGGCTTGCCAAAGTCTATCCCCTAGGGACATTTGTGGACCAAGAAGCAAGGTGTTTGTACCTTCATGGTTGGCTCCAGTGTTCTCTTTTCTGTCCTTACCATTTAGTCAAGAAGGAAATAGCTTTTAGGAGAAGATGGACGGAGAAAGGGGTAACTACTACAGGGAGATCACGTGGGACCAGAAGTAAAGACTTGTGTTCTGAACTTAGGGCATTTTTTTCTTTTTCTTTTTAACTTTTGAAGCAATAAGTAACTACATTTATTAAAATGTAATAGAAGGGGAAATAATGACGTAGAGTCGGTGGATTTGGTAAAATAGAAACTTCTTAGAAGTTAACTTGTTCAGTCAAAATAGGAACTTGAAAGTCATGCCAGGAACTAAATTGGGTTAGTCACTGTGTATGTTGGTTAATTTGGGGTATATTACGGATGATAATGGGCTTGTAAGAGTTGATTTGTTGGTTGTGGAGTTCAGAAAATGGTTAATTTCTGGGTAAATTTTGAAATTGGAGATTGTAATATATCTGTCAGGGTAAAAAGTATACTTTTCAAAGAACTAGAAAGTAGTTCAAATTACAGATAATATCTGTCAGAACATTAATAAAGTAGGGAGAGAAAATGGATAGAGAAGGAGCTATAAAAAGAATTAAGATGTGTTATGTACGTATGCCATCTTGCCAGTATGAATGTCATTGTTGCACACTGCAAACATGTACTAGTAAAAATAAAAAAATTAAAAAAAATATATGACTTTGCTAATATTTCTCTTTTATTCATTCACTCAACAGCTATGTTACGGACGGTGCAGCATTGAATGGAATGTTCTTGTCCATGTGGAGCTTAAATTTAAGAATTGTTGAAGATAGTTGTGATATCTGAGAGTTTGGGGGGAAAAGTACTAATTGTAGCTAAATCAGAGTACAATAAAATTACATAAATTGTATATATATATGTAAGTTTGTGTATTGGGCTGATGGACCAAGACGGTACAGTAAGAGTTTCAGGTTAACAAGGTATCACACAGCTTTTTTTCCACAACCTTGAGTAGTAGAACTTTGATTCCTAAAATACACTAATTTTTTAAAGAGTGGAGCTAAATATTTCACAGTGTATACAGTGTTCTTTTAAGTTTGCTGCTTTGTCACTGGAGGAAATTTACAATTTTGACATTTTGTTTCAAAATGAGATATAATTTATTCCAAAATCTTTTTCCCTCAAGTTGTAGCAGTTAGCTTTTCCTGTTCTCTAACAAATGTGAATTCTTTTATATCTGCCTCTTTAGGTGGAAAGAGTGCCGTACTCACAGCTCTCATTGTTGGGCTCGGTGGAAAAGCAGTTGCTACTAATAGAGGATCCTCTTTAAAAGGTTTTGTGAAAGACGGACAGAAGTAAGTGCTTGCCAGCACGGTGTATTTTCATTCCTTCAGAAGTGGGTACTTTTAATTCCCAATCCTGTAGTCATGGCTAGAAATGAAGGGACTTCTCAGAACAGAGCAGAGGTTCATGTCTTTTCCTTTCTTGCCCTTTGTTGGCCAAATGGCAAGTTTTTGAATGTTGCACCTTCCTGGCTCTTGAAGCAGACTGAGCATCAGCAAGGCCATGTGGATGCAACAAGGGAGAGAGCAGTCAGCAACCAGCTAATGAGTCTCTGTACAAAATTTCAAAAGTATCCTGTGCTTTGATTTTGCTTTTATTTCCTTTTAACCAGTGAGTTTGATTTGAAGACCACAATCACAAGTTTGTGGTCCATCTAACCCTGATGAGTGGTCATACTGTCACTCTCCTTTGGCATTTCTTGTCATAGGTTGCCTTCAGTAACAGTATATAAATTGTCTGATTTGCACCATTGTGACTTGTCTTTCTTGCTTTTTCGCTCTGTGTGTGTGTGTGTGTGTGTGTGTGTGTGTGTGTGTGTGAGTGAGTGACAGGGTCTTGCTTTGTAAAGCAAGCTGGCCTTGAACTCACTACATAGCCCAGGCTGACTTCAAACTCACAGCGATCCTCTTGCCTCACCTTCCTGTGTGCTGGGCTAAGAGGTATGTGCCATATCTGGCATGACTTGTCTTTTGCCCAGTAGCAGCGTTCTCTCTGGGCTGATCTTTGTTCTTTTTTGTTTTACTCCCAGTGCTTGTGAGGGCATCCTTGTTTCTAATAACCACTAATGTTCCAAAGTGTTAGAGAGTCTTGTTATTCTTCTTAAAGTTTTGGAATTATGAAAAATAATGCCAGTGTCTTCTTTCTCCTGTAATAGACTTTATTTTTTTATTTTTATTTTTTTAGTGTTTTCATCCATTTAATTTCTTTATTACTCAAAAGTAGAATGGGGACAGGACATAAATCAGGATAGCTGACTAATTATGTATTGCTTAGAAGACTTAGAAGAGTCTTAACCTTAAGCCAGGATTCCAAGTTAATATAAAGAAGGCAAGAATACAGTCATTTCCGGTGCTTCTAGCTTCAAAAGAGAGCTATTGGATAAGCATTCTTCAACATAGTTTCTCTTTCTGCCTAATTTGGGTCCCACCCAAAGTCTTCTGCCGTGCCCCCCCCCCCATTATGTCTGAAATGGAAAGTTAGTTATGTTAACATTTTTGAGTTCATGGTGCAACTCTACTTCATTAATTATACTTAATTGTTCATTTTTTAGTTGTCTAGACAGTCACCTAGTCTGCTGGATACTATGCTGATCTTTCAAACATAAGCTTCAGGAAGAAATTATTTTTTATGTATCTCTGTTTCATGTCTCAAATACTTTAAAAAAAATTTATTCCAATTTAGGAAGTACTTGGACTAAAGCAGAAACTTCTTTTTGAAACCTGTCCCTGCATAGTGTTTAAAAAGAGAAAAACTAACTGGCACTAGCTTACACTTCTCATCTGATCATCCACCATCCCTTGTAGTGGCCTGGGGACATCATATGAGTTCTCATGATGTACCTCTTCTCTCAGATCAATCTCTCAGTGACATGGGGTCTTGTGCTCCTTGCTTTGTAGGTTCTCCATAACATGTTGAGTTTCTTTTTCCCACTGTCAGACTCTAAAACTGCCCTGGTGGCTTTGGGATCTGTGCAGTAGTCATGATTTTGACATTCACAGTGACATGAAAGTTATGGAGGGACAAAAACTCATTCTCTTGTTATATATTCTTGATTTATCTAGTTAAGGGTACAAAACTCATCTTGAGGATCTGGCTACCCAGAGAAGGAACAGAGGCATCACTTTTACATGAATTTTTCCTTGTTTCTTGTTTCTGTCAGCATGTGTGGTTGTCAGCTACTGTGCAGAGACAGGTACTTCTAGAGTTAAGAAACCAAATTTTGACTGTGGCACTGCTTGTTCATGTAGTTTTTCCCTGAAAGGGTTCTCTCTGATACAGACATAGGACTTTGTGGCTCTTGACCAAAAGTCAGCTTCAGCAAAGGCCACATCAGTGTAGAGTCAGTTCCCTGTGCATTTGTGTCTGCTTCTTGGTGTAAGTTTGGTTTGTTGTGTTTTTTTGAGCAGTTATTATGAGGCTTATTTTATAATGGTAATTTTTCAAAAACTTTGCTTAGCTATTAAACTTGTATAGCAGCAGGATGCCAGTGCTCTAAAGTTCTTACTAAAGTTAGCTTTGGAGTGTAGGGAGTAGTAGGAGTGAGGACAATAAAGTGATATTTGCTGGTTAAGAGGCATGTTTGATAATACCGGGAGAGTGAATATGGACAGTAATTTTATTTTTAAATGCTTTTTAAAAATTTATTTTATTTTAAAGACAAAAGCATAGAGACTTATAAACCAGAATAACACAAAAACAATACAGGAAATACAAAATTATAGAGAAGATAGTGAGGAATTATCCCTGGATGCTGTATTACGTAGTGATATCTTTGCGTTATTAAATGCTTTTTATAAGGTATATTCTGAGTAGTCATAGTCATGAATGAAATAATCTTTTGCTACATATCAAATTTTTTCCCTTGTCATTTTAGTTAAATTAATGGATTTGAGCTTTGGGTGTTTATAGAGTCTGTTTGGGGAAACTTTCTAAAAATCCTTTGAAAAAGTTCCTTAATTACAATTTTTAAGAAATTTTCTTTTAATTAGATAATTTTGCTGGAAGAAAAAAAAAACACCAGTTTATTCAAGGTAGCTCTAGACAAGGGTATTTAAAGAGGCAAACGGGTCTCATAAAGGACCGACCTGAATTACCAGTGTCTTCAGTCTCTGGGTCTTTGTGTTTCTGGCTGTTTGTGTGTCTTGGTCCCTGTCTCGCTCTCCCTTCTTTGGGTCCATTCTGCAGCTCTTCCTCTGTTCCACTTGCACTCTTCTTTCCTGTTGGCTGTATTTTGGTCTGAGTGTTCTCTTTCTCTCTCGTTGTCTTTAGAGGACAATGCGAGTCCTTTCTATTTATCAACTTAGTGTTTGTCCCTGTGCCCTCCTGAGCATAGGCATTTATGCCTCACTATCATAGCATGGTAGTATAGAATGAAGTGAGCTTGTGTTTTCTGGGTTTCTCATTCCCTGTAATACCTGTTGGTGTGTGACTGTTTCTGTTAGTCTGTCCGAGTGATTTCCCAAGTTTATTTGTTCTATGTTCCTGCTTTTCTCTGTGGACTATCTCCTCATCAGAATGTAATGCTCCAACCAGGTTCTATAGTTGCAGATACCTCATAACTTACAGCGCTAAGGAAGCACCATCTCTTATCTTGGTCATTTCTAAATTTGAAGTTTAAGAAACTTTCTATTTTGAAGTAGTTTTACATTTGCAGAATTGTTGTAAAGATAGTGCAGTATATTCTCCCCCTAGCTTGCCTTAATCTTACCATAACTAAGACAAGTTTAACAAAGCTAAGCAGTTGAGTAAACTCCAAACTTACTTTAGGGTTTCACCAGTTTTTCCTGATGTGAATTTAAGACCACAACAGAGCCTAATTGCTCAGTTGCTGTGGAGTGCTGATTGTGGCTCAGTGCAAAGGGAGGGTGCAAGCCCGTTACAAGGGTGGTTGTCCAGAGCTGAACAGACCTGTCCTGCATTTACTGTCATGTCAGAAATTTAGTGTGAGGCTTATCTTGATGTATTTTTTTCTTACATTTTCTATAAAGGGAAAATTTTGGAGTATGTTAATAGATTCATGAAAACAAATTGTAGTGTTATGGGTTTCATTTAATTGCCAATTAAAACAGTTTTATTTCAGAGGACTTTTGGGTAGATACGAATCAAGAAAATATTTCTGCTTTTCTGTGTAAGGAAATAGGTATTTATTTATTAATATCTATCCTCAACATTTTTTTCTGCCAAGTCTTATTTTAATAGAAATTAGAGTAGGCAAATAAAGATTGCTCCTCCATAATATCTTAAAATATATATAATTAATGCCTTAAACTTTTGAAAACTTAAAAACTATAGTAGAGGCTAGCAGGTGCATTTGTACTCTGACAGTCATGTGTTTTAGTTCCATTTTATACTACATTAAGATCTTAATACTAATAATGCTTTAAGAAACTAATCGTTTCTTTATGGTAAATATTCCTCAAATCCTTTCTTCTAGCCATTTGAAGTGTATGATATATCACTGTCACCTGTAGTACCCCTTTACCTTATGCAGTAGCACACCAGAACTTCTGTCTGACAGTAACCTAATATTCACTATTTAACCTTTCCCTACTTCCTGCACACTCCCCTGTTTATGTTTCTTGGTATTTGATACTTCTATTGTATGGGGGGGGGGGAGAGAGAGAGAGAGAGAGAGAGAGAGAGAGAGAGAGAGAGAGAGAGAGAGAGAGACTTGATACTTGTGTGGAGTGTGTGTGTGTGTGTGTGTGTGTGTGTGTGTGTGTATGAATGAATGTGTGTATGGTACTAGGGATTGAACCCAGGGCTTTTGCACTGGGCTATATCTCCACACCTTTTTTTTATTATTTTTGAGACAGAGTCTCACCAAGTTCCTTAGTTGCCTAGACTGGGCTCGAATTTGTGATCCTACTGCCTCAGTCTCCCAGAGTGGTGGGATCATAGGCATGTGCCATTATACCCAGCTTACTTTTTTAAATTGTCAAGTAACTGAAAAATTAAAATTGCCTCCCTAAATTCTGATCCTTTTAAAAATGTTATTACTTTGGTATAATTCTTAATTCATCATCTTTAGAGGTCTACTGTTGGTATGGTTTATTATGTAAACCATAGTAGTTAGGCAATATAATGTTGATAATGTGATCCTCATAGGAAAATACGGGCTTTATCTAATGACTTGATTACATAGTTCTTATAGAAAAATGTCTAATCTATATAATGTGAAACAACCAAAATTGTGTGTGTTTGTGCAAATGTATTTTTGTTATGCATAGAATACTTATTTTTCATGGGGGTTATCATTGCTTTTCAGCTGTGGGTGTAAAGCTCATTTTCTTTTTTTTTTTTTATTTTAGAAACATAAAAGTACAAAAACATATTGACAGACAGACACCCATTATCATAGAAAATAGTACAATCACAACTAATCTATAGACAAGGTGATATGGTCTCAACAGTAGTTGTTGCTTTATCCATTGATATCTTCGAATTGTAGATGTATGGACCCATATACAGACATGCAAATTTAGTCAGACAGTT
>PVLD010006652.1:79197-98716 GCA_004027595.1 Dinomys branickii | reverse complement strand
ACAAGAACGAAGCTGCAAGGGAAACACTTCAAAGAATCAATAATTGGGACCTCATCCTACTGAAAAGTTTTTGTACATCTAAAGAAATCACCAGCAAAGTAAAAAGAAAACCCACAAATTGGGAAAAAATCCTAGCTGGCTGTCCTTCAGACAAAGGTCTTCTATCTAGAACATACAAAGAATTAAAAAACATGTATCTCTTAATCTTTTTGTTTTCTTTTTTGGTACTGGCCATCAAACTCAGAGGCATTCTACCACTAACTTGTATCCCTTTCCTTTTCTTATCATTTATTTAAGGACAGGGTCTCTCAAAATTGCCTAGGTGGGATTTGAATTTGCAATCCTTTTTCTCAGCTTTCCAAAGTGTAGGCATGTGCCACCATGCCTGGCTTAACTCATCTAACTGCTAAACTGTCTTTCTTATTGGGAATATCTCTGTAGAGTTCATCTAAGTGCCTTGTATTACAAAGGTTTGGATTCTAACACTGACAGCAACGCTTTTTATGGGTTTTAGTTTTTATTCTTGCTGTGGTCATTGTAGCTTTTCATTGAATAAACAGGAGTAAACTTTCAAAGCTGTTCTTGCCTCACAAAAGCCTGATGCAAAGATCTTGCCCTGCCCTCACCTAACTCAAGATTATAAGTCATAACCGTTAATCAACTCTAAGATTTAAAAGGACAACTCTTCATAACTAGATTTTCTTGTCTTTTATAATAAGTCTTTTCATCTTCAATTTTTATACTTCCACATATGGTACAAACTACTTTACAGTCTTGAAAAGAAGACCAGTAGGTTTCTCTACAAAAGATAAGTAAGATCAATAACGTTTCCCCTCAGAATTGTACCCCACACTGCCTAAAACTGTTCAGACTAAGATCACACTGAATGCAATGTTACCAACTAGGGATGAGTAGATGTTGATGTTTCTTATAGAACAAAAATGACTTGGGAGACCTGTGAATGCTCACACATTTATGGAAATCACTCTACTCAGATGAATATTCTCAAAACACTTTGTGGGGTGACCAATGAGCTGATTAGGTTGAGCTCCCTATGGCCAAGAGAGAGGTCTGAAGGGATATCACAGAGCATGAAGAAGGAAAGCCCAGCAGCGGATGAAGGAAGCCAGGTAAGCAGGAAAGCGGTTTCAGGCAGACTTTACCATGCCAGTCCATCATGTTCCCATCTCAGGTCTGGAGACAAATGTTTGTGTCCTTCATCAGACCTCCAAGAGGAGAGGTGAATACCGGGGACCCTCGGGATAGATACAGGCAAGCTCCTGGAGAAGGGAGATGTGCACTGGCCTTTAGCAGGGGCCTTTACAGCAGGCAGGATATGTGTGGGGCTGAAAAAGTGGTTGTAGACCAGGTATCAAAGCATCTACTCCCAGGAGTTAGCTGAAGAACAAGGAGTTGGGCCTTAAAGAAGTTGGAGGAGGCAGAGACTGGATTTGATTTTGCTCTTCTCATTAGCAAGTCACTGCTGGGTGAGGCAAACAGGCTCAGAAGAGAAAACAAAATTTGCAAAGAGGTTGGAGAGTGCTATGAAAAGATCATTGCCCATTTTTAATTAACTTTAAAATGTAAACATGAAGCTTTACTCTGTCACTAACTGATTGTTTTCCTATTAGAAATGAAAATCCCAAAGCACTGAAGAATAAAGATTTAGAGATCCTCCATCAGGTGTTTTACAAGCACTGCCTTGTGTGCTGAGGATTAAGAAGCACACTTAGACATCCCGCGCACCTTGTCTGCACACACCGACCACCACCCCCACCCCGCCTCCACTAGGAAGAGAGCAGGTAAGGAATTCAGGGTCTCCCCTCCTGCAGATGCTAGGTGAATCCTCCTTGGTCCATGTGACATCATAAAGTACCACCTGGAAAGAACAACTTGGCTGCCAAAACCTTCTGAAAAATATCTCATATACTCACTCCTTTCAGACTCTGTGCTTTCAAAGTGATGTCAACTTCCAACCGCTTCTTGACACTAATTACTGTGCCATCCCAGAAGTTTAGCTCTCTGAAAGGCAGCCTGAAGTTGTCAGGGAGGGTCACATATTTTAATAGCCACTTATGCTGACATCAAGATGCTTGCTTTCAGCCCCTTGTTCCTTTTCAAACATTAGGAGGCAAGTGACCCACCATACAATCTGCAAATCTTGATTAATTCCTTCCACTTAGCATGTCTTAATTTCTACCAAGGTATGTGGTCTGCAGATTGACAGTCTCATTAAGAGCTTATTCAAGTGCTTGATTATACAGCCCGGGCATTTCTTGAGCCCTCAGAACCTGAGCAGTAGCATTGCCCTCCCCCTGCCCTCCACAGCCCAGTAGCCTGTCTGAAACCCAGAAGCAAAGAAGTGAAGTGCTTTCAGATCGAAGGATGTCAGCTTTTAGCCTCTATACATGAGTTCTATAAGCAACAATTTCTCTACAACTGTCCTTGTTCTTAAGATTCCTCTTCATGGCACCAGATATCTGCCCAGCACTGCTTGTCCGACATCACTCCTGAGGACTGACGTAGACTTCCAACCATAGATGCACAGAGGGACTTTGCTCAGAAATCTTATCTGGAACCAATTTCCAAGGATGTGCCTGTTAGTCAACAACAAAGACCAAAGCTGTAGGATAAAAATAACTTGGCTGGTTTCTGAATAGGGAAGATGCGGGCAGAGGCCCCCAAGAGAAGCACAGTGTCCCCATTCACAAAACATGCTCTGTATTCCGCGATCCGACCTCCTCTGTAGCGGGAGCTAGAAATGACAGCCATAATTTGGCACTGCTAGAACAAATTTGCAGTCCTTCTCCTAAGTGGTTTGGGTGCCCTGTGTGTTTCTTTTCAGTCAGTTATCTGGAGCTCAAAAAGCACTTTCATAGTGCAACTTATATGGAGAGTAGTGAAGGTCTTAACACAACCTGTCATCAATGTAACCACGTTACTGTAAATGTTATCAAGCTTTTGAGGGAGAAGCTACAGTCTAGGTAAAAAATTACTTTCCATTCCTTCAGAATTAAAAATTTTCCCAAAGCCATGCCATCAAAAGTTTAAAAAAAGTGTAAGATCTGAGCCAGCTTGCAACGCTGGCTTATCTGGCCCCACAGCAAAACCATAGCCACAAGACTCTATGTTTTCTTAGAATTACTATGAAGGAACTATTCTACCGATAGGACATGAGTGTCCGCCACGTAAATAGTATTTTATGGTAAGTGAATTGGGTCTCCAGGTCACATTTGTTTCCCTGAGAGTGTCCCTTGAATAAAAACAAAACTTCTCTCCCAAGTTCTTCCCAGCCTAACCTACTCTGCCTCGCCCAGCAGCCACCTTCCCAGAAGCCTTTCTTGTCCCTCCGCCTGGCAGGCGGGTGGGAGGATGCCCTGTTACCCTGTGCGGCTGTTTGCCTGGCTTTTCCTATGCTGGGGTAAAATGCCCAAGACCGCAAACGGAGGAGGACAGGTTTGTTTGGTTCACAGTTTCAGTCCGTGGCCCGCTGCTCCCAGGCAGGAACAGGGTGGCAGAGGGGCCTGGCGGGTAAGACGGTGCCCACCCCGGAAGCCGGGAGGAGAGAGAGAGAAGAGGAACAGGAGAGGAGAGTACATCCTTTCCAGGCCACGCCCCCAGGGGCCGCCTCCATCCAGGACCCGGTTCTAACAGCACAGCCCGCCACTGAGCTCATCCGCGGGTGGATCCACTGGTGGGAACAGCAGCCGCATGATCCAGCCTCTTCCACACGCCTGAGAAACGTGGGGGACCCTTTAGCTCTAAGCCGTAAGGACTGCTCCCGGGCTGACCCCTGTTGCGAACGTGCAGCTCTGCTGCCCCTCTGTCCCTTTCTCTCCCTCCCCTTAGACCTGTGCTTCCCCAGCTCTGTGTTGCTCTTCCTTTGACCCTCCCGGGCCAGAACTCAGAGATGCGCCAGCTGATGCTGACTTATCCCAACGGGAGCGAAGTCTGCGGGGAGGCTGGGCCTGGGTTTCTGATGCCGTTGGAGTCTCCTGGAAGGATGCTTAGGCGCTCTTCTTGGTCCCAGATGGATGGGCACTCCTTTTCCACAGCTACTGTTCCTGTCAGCATCTCCACACTCTCAGAGGGTCTGTTTCTCCCTGGTTATCTATGGAGAAGTGGAAGACGGAGAAGGAGATGAAGCACTGTCTCTCAGATGTCTTCTCTTCATTTGTTGGGATTAGGCCAGTGACCTGGCCGGGTGTGTGCGAGCTGAGACACCACCGAGGAGAGGCCTAGGTGCTCCAAACTTTACTTCAGAAACTGAGCCTTGTTCTTGCTGTGTTCCTTTGACTGTGCAACCTACTATGTAGATTATTTGTGAAAAAGCTAGATATTGATAAGCAGAGGAAAGACCCATTGATTATTGAGAAGGAAACAGAAGCAGAATCCACCCAGTGAAGAGAAAGGCCTGGGACTGGAAGGACAAAGCTGGGAACTGGCAAATCATGGGAGCTTTGCGGAGGTCTGAGAAAACCAGGAACTACGGAAAATGAATTAATAGCAGCTGCCTGGCCAGGACGGCCAGTTTAATGAGGGACACAAAAGTTACGCATGAGTGAGTTCGTATCTACAAAACATTTTCTAAAGCAAAGAAGGGGAGGCATTCTTTTCTTAATTTTATATTGGTCAGGCAGTCAAAAAAAAAAACAATTTATCATCGTAATATGTAATTTTACGGCATTAAATACATCTGTGATATTCAACAATCATCATCAGTAATTCCATAAATTTTAGAATTTCTCCAAATTTGACAACCTGTACCCATGAAATAGTCACTGCCCATTTCTCCCTTTCACAATCTTTGCTTATCACTAATCTCCTTTATGTCTCTATAAATTTTCCTATTCTTTATATTTCATGCAAATTAGATCAAATAATATGTGGCCTTTTATTATGACTTCTTTATTTCATGTTTTCAAGGCCTGTGCATGTTATAGTATGTATCAGTATTTCATTTTTCATTGCTAAGTAATATTCCTTTGCATGAATATAGTATGTTTATCAATTGGTGGATACTTGGAGTTTTCCATTTTTTATCTACTATGAATAGTGTTGCCATGAACTTTCATGTATGCATTTCGGTTACCTGTTTCTAACTATCTGGAGTATAGCTAGAGATGGAATTGCTAGGTCATATATTAGCACTAAGTTTAATTTGTTAAGGAAACTTACAAAGCTTTTTAATGTAAATTATCATATTTCATTTTCTCAACACCCCTGAGCTACATATGATTCATCCTCAGTTTAGATACAGTACATAGGCAGTCAGTGATCTTCCAAGCTGAACTTTGATTCACCACCCTACAAGGATTGTTTAAAGACCATGAAGAAAACCAAAGAGAAAGAGATTTATTTCCATACCTACGTCTTCACCAGCATTAAAGATAAAGTAAATATGGAAAGGACGTTCTATAATGTTGACAGACTATGACAGACTAGAGTAAGGGAAACTGAAGATTTTTCCTGGCTTCTCCACCCTTTTGAATGCTTCATTAATTGATTATTTGGTCACTGGTCTCACTAGCCTGAGGAAAGTATCCCAACAGCAATAAAAAGCACTTCACATGTGCACTACGCCTGTTGCCTACGTGTAAGCAGGGCAGAGCTGCTTTCTTCCTGAGGCATAAGCAGTGCTGTGTGTCACTCTGTATCAAGTACAAACAAACAAGGGGGGAGGACAAAGCCCTCAGCAGCCCGGCGAAGTGGTTCTACCTCCCGCCTTGCTGTGACTTGCATTCGGGGCTGAGGAGCCCTGAGCACCCTCTGAAACTGGCATTGCAACGCTGGGATGGCCTTGACGATCCTGCTGAAAACCATCCATTTCGAGAAACTGTCTCCTGCATGCACATAGTGTGATGCTAGCTGGGGCATCCAGAAGTGAAAGCTGCACTTTGGAACTTTGGCCACTGGTCTCAGGTGATCGGAACTGGGACAGGCGGGCCAGCTGGATTCTCTTGCCTTGAAATTTGGAATTAAAACTCAGAAAGCAGTTCATCTCTGGCAGCTGATACCACTTTGTGAGAACGGAACTGTGGAGTAGCCAGATTCAGGTTTATAAATAAAAGAGCAGTTTTGAAAAGGTGAGAGGGACAGAGAGCAAGTTAGCCCTGGACCATTTTCAGGTCCAATGCCTTCCTGAAGACCTAGGACTCCATGAGATGCCCTCTACCTTTGCCCAAATCCCATTTGATTTAAGCTGCTGGCAGATGGGCCATCTGCCCCCCAAGCCAGTTTCTTGGGCACACAGGCACTTCGCACTGCCAGCTGCCTAACATGCTTAGTTGTGGCCGTGCAGCTGGGTCCTGTTCAGTTGGAGATCACAGGAAGTGATACTCAGCATTCAGCGTCAGCATTGGATTCCAAGCCCGTGGCTTCTCCGTGTCCCTCTTTCCTTGTGTGCCAGTTAGGCATCAACTCACAGTGGCAAGAGGTTCATTAGCCTGGATTTCTGAAAGAGAGCTTGGGCAGCCCCCAGCCTCAAAGAGTCTTCCCAAGCTCAAGAAGTCAGTTTCTCCACAGTAAGATTTCTCAGAGGCTCCAGGCTTTGTGGAACATAGCATTGAGGTCTATCTGAATGATGACAAGGCAGTGTCAATGGAACTTTTCTTTTGAAATTTGCCATCAAAGAATCTTAACACATAGCACCTCCTGTGAGCATCTTTTCCCATTCCATGGCTGCCTGTTGAAAAGGGTGAAGATCTTGAATCAGGCACCTGGGGTGCCCAGGCTCTGGATCCCGCAGCAGAGGACAGAGGTGAAAGCCTCCATCTCCAGCATGTCGAACAGGGCCACTTCGGGTGACATCACACCCAAACACACTGCCTTTATCTTGACAGATATTCTTTGAATGCTTTATCCGGCCTGAGAATAAAGCGGCCTCCCTCTCAGTCTCCATGTGGCTGTGTAAGCTAAAAGCAAAAGCCTTTCATGGAGAAACTGTTTCTACTGCAGTCAGTTCTAAGACGTGTTTGCATTCCAAGGGCTCAGGAAGACCCACACAGGCCCAGTAACGCCCCATTCAGTTACTGGAGTTCTAGCGAGGGAGGGACTGGCCAAAGAAAATGGTTTTATCAAAGAGCCGTAGATCGGCTCTGCCTTTAAAAACTGTGGAAAACACCAGGCATGCAAAGGAAAGCTCTGTACATGCAGTACACAAATTCCTGTCCTCCTCCTTTAAGCAGGAGTCCTGCATAAAAGCAAATGTAATGAAGACATAAGGGCTATTAACAGAAAGGAACTAGGAGGCAGATCTTTTTGACATTACTTTACAAGTCTAATTGGGCTGTCTGCTCAATAAAATGTCTCTTTAAAAGATTTTAATGCAGTGGAGCTCATTACAAGCCCAAGTACTTGCTTTAAACGGCATGTAGTTTTTGTAACATTTACACTAATGATTTCATTGTCCATAATGTGCAGAAGATTAAAAGTGTGAACGCCTGAATTCTGGGGAAACAACAGAAACATCTTTCCTGGAGGTTGTTTTATCAGTCTTCCTGATGTGCAGAGAGATGAGGGCCTGTGTCTGGATTCGCTTTTTCAGCACCTGTACCCAGGTCCTGGAACGGTCTGAGCTAGGGGGTCAGCCACCAGACCTCTCCTCAGTCTGCTCCAATTGTCCCACACTAGCCAAAGTGCAATCTTGAGCTTGTCATGTGAAATTTTCATGCAAGTTGGTAAGCTAAAACTGTGAAAGGTCACCGTGTTAAACAGAAAGTGGCTTTGCTGTCACTGAAAGAATCTGCCTTCCCAGAGATGCATCTCAGTAAGGTGGTCCACAGGAGGGGAGTAAAGGAGATGGGAGAAATCCTCTGTGGGACCAACTCAAGCTCTCCAGCTTCTTACTTTAAGACCACCCCTGAAAAGACTCAAATAGCCTCAGATATTTACAAGATGATCATGAAATAAGACTGTAGTTCCTGTTTATAAATCCAAGGAGGACACTAGAAGTGGACGGAGAGGTCAACTGGCCAATAAGTGACAAAGTGACAGAAAGAAACCTCTGATTTCAGGAATAAGGCTCATTCTTCTGCCTCACAGGGTCTAATGTGGAAACTTGTTTATCTAACATGATTTCAGGAGGTTATTAAGTTAAAACCAAAACTATGTCATTACCTTTTATTGTCACCTCAGAGACAAGGAGAAGATATGTGAGTGGATTCTAAGATTTATACTACAATGTACAGTTGAGTATGGCCCATACCAAGATACTATGATAACTAACTGTTGTGTCAACTTGAGTAAAAAACTCCCAACTGATTCACTTAGCACAGTTCTGGATGTAGCTGCTGGAGTCACTGAAGAGGCAAGCCCCAGCCTGGGTGTGATTGGCACCAAACAACTGGCTTACAGCCTGTATGGAATGAAAGGGCAAGAAGGGAGGCTACTTCCGTTTCTTCCAAGGAGCTTGTCTTTGCCATTGCACTGGGCATTTCTCTCCCGGTTTCCAGCTCAGACCTTGCGGCCTTCCACTGCAGACCCTTCGACTTCCTGGTATGGCCTCTCAGGGGACTCTACAGCGAGCTCTAGGACTTTGACTTTTGAGTGGACTGTTTTACACTCCAGCACACAAATGGCCCTTGCACACTTCCACACCTGACTCTGCAGGTGCCAGTTGTAAGCCTGCTTGAAAGTACTTTATATATATATATATATTTTTAAATCTGTTTCTCTAGTGAGCACTGATTGCTAACAAATACTGATCAAGAAGATGACTGCCAGTGAAGAAAACAGCATCACTGTCCAGCAATACCCTAATTCAGATTTATCAACTGCTTGTGATAAATTCCTAAAATGTATGCTTAGTAAACTTGTAAACCAGTGTGAATGACTAATAAATTAGACGGCCAAACCAGATCAGCCCTGACATTCAATAGCTTGCCCGTGTCCACTGCTCTTACCAGCAGGAAGGAGTTTAGGGCTCCTTGCACGGCCCCTGTCACCACTGCTGCCTGGAGCAAGGAGAAGCAACAGATGTGAGCTGTGTCAAAGTCCCCTGCTCAGAGTTTCTAATCTGGGCACAAGCCACAGCTGGTGTGCCTGCATTTCCACGTAACATAGATCACACACCTGCAAGGACAGTGTGGGTTGACTGACAAGGCCTGAGCAAGTGAGATGCACCACATGGTACAGGGCAAGGAAAACAAGAACCTGTCAGGGAAGGGTGAAAAGAGGCCACGCACTCCCGGGCCGAGGGAGATGGGAAGGCATTGGTTTCCAAACACTGACAGTTTCCAGGCTCCTCTCATCAGCCTCAACTGTGGCTTCCATACTTGGATCCAGCGGATGTCTCTCTCTTTTCTGGCCCTAAGTCTTCCTCTTGCCCTAAACTGGTTGGCACAGGGGTTCTTTTCCTTGTAAGCAAGCGATCAAAGTATTGCTAATTTCATGAATATTTTAAGGCCTGCTCCCCTTGTTGGAAGAAGCAAGATGTAAGAGCCAAACAGATTACAATCCTCAGAACAGCACCCCAGATCCAGAATGTGCACCCTACCTCATAGCTGCTCCTCAGAGGAGCCAGTCTCTACCCAGTCTAGGTGAGATGATTTCATCACTGATATAGCATCTCTCAATGTGACTCTTTCAAGCAAAGTACCATGGGAAGATGCTACAGGGACTGAGAGGTGGGAAGACACTGAGTTTTCCGTAGGTGACATGACTGTCTTGTGCATTTAAACACCACAAGTTCTGTCCAAGGCTTTCCTTTTTAATGAGGCTGTAGGAGAAACAAAGTGTACCTCTCACCTCTGCTTACAATAGATTGTCAGCATCACCAGAGGTAACCACGGAATCCCAAATGACTGGGTTGCTTGGGTTAAATGTGAAACTCAAAATATCAGAAAAATCAGGTGAGTGAATAGCTACGAGGTATGTGAAGTCAACTTTTCTTTTTTGGGATAAAGCTCGAACTACTTGAAAGAAGTTTATTCTATATCCAAATAATAAAAGTCCTTTGAAATGAACAGAACACTATAAAATAGTGTCCATGTGAATTGTTCCCCATACTAGAAATAACTACCTATCAAACAAGTAACTTCTTAGCAGACAACAAAGGGGATCTTTGCAAAGATGAGGCACTTAAATTATTTCACCCTTACAGTTTAAAAACTCTAAGCTACATTAGAATCCTTCCTACTAACTCTTCTTACTTTTGACTGAAGCTTATTAAGCACTACTAAGCAATACTTCATTTAACCATCCTGACAATCTTACATCATAGAGGCTGTTACTTTCATTTCATACGTGAGAAACATAAGGCTCTCATGTTAGGTAACTTGTTCAGTCATCCAACTGACAAGTAGTATCCAAACCTTAACCCCAATTCCTACGCATTACCAATTCAGACCCCTCATCACCTCACTATGTAGTCTCCTGATCCACAGGAGCACTATACCTTACTGAAATGTCAGATTTTCAGACCCTATCCCAGAACTACTAAATAAGAATGCCTATTTCAATAAGACTCCACGCGAGTTAAGCAGGGTTCTCCATTAAAATAGAGCCAATTGGAGATAGTAGATAGGTAGATGGAGCAGGGTGGGGATGGATTTATTGTGGGAACAAGTTCACATGGTTTTGGAGGCCAAGAGGTCTTACCATATGTCATTTATAATTTGGAGAAACAAGACAACCAGTGATGGAATTCAGTCATGCTGTAACCTGAGATTCGTCCATGTTCAATAATTCACTCATTTTTATCACTGAGTAGTAGCTAAGTCATTGTTTAGCTGTACCACAATTTGTTTATTTATAATTTGTTGTTGGAACTTGGGTTTTTGTCAGTTGGGGTCTGCATACATACAACTGGTATGAATATTTATGTATAAGTCTTTGTAAGGATACTGCTTTTATTTTTCCTGGGAAAGCACCTAGGAGAGAAATAGCTTCAACATATGGAAAGTATATATTTAACTTTGCAGCACAGTGCCAGTTTTCCAAGGTGTTTGTAGTGTTTTGTATTCCCACCAGTGAGGTACAAAATTTCCAGTTCCTACACAGCCTTGTCAACACTTGGTATTGTCCAGATATTCAAATAGGTACAGAGTAGTCTCTTGTGGTTAAGTAACTTGGAAGCAGTTTGACCCTTTTGGGTCTTGCTTTCAGATTTTTCAATGTGGGACAAGAGCAATGGTTGAGCTAATCATTCCCAGCTGTTGAAATAGGATCCTTCCAAGCACACTAGTTTCTAAAACCTGGTGTCACACGAGTTGTATAATTTAACCTGAAATGTCCCTCCAAAGACCCAACTGTTGAAGGCTTGGTTTCCAGCCTATAACAATATTGGCAGGTGGTGGAATCTTTAAGCAGTGGGACCTAGTGAAAGAGAGGTGTGTCATTGGGGTTTGACATTGGAGCCACAGTTTCTTCCTCTTCTTCTCTCTTTACTGCCCAGAAGCCATGAGGCCCTCTTCTTCCATGCATTTACATCGCAATATACTGTGAAGCTAAGGTCAAAGGGAATAGGACCAAGTGGCCGTGAGCTGAAACCTCTGAAAATCAAAACACACACACTTTCTTCCTTAAGACATAATTTGTCTCAGTTACTTGTCATGGTAATAGAAAACTGAGTAGCACAATGAGGTTTTCCAGCATCACTGGTGGGAACAAGCACTATTGCCCATCTCTGGAGCCTGGATGCTCTTCTAAGAAACCCTCTCAGGTGATTCTTTTCCAGGCCTGTAACATCCTTCTGGGCTTGTCACTATCAGTAACCACCCAGCCACTGAAAGGACTGGAAAACCCTGTGCAGATCTCCAGTCTTCACCTCTGGGCAGCTGTCTCCTCCAGCATTCTGCCCTACGCCCCTTAGAATGATCTTCCAGGGCTCTCACATCCATCTCCCTATTCCCTGGATCCGCTCCAGTCCCCTTCCCTGTATCACAGCCTAGACACTTTTGAGGAAGCCAGCTGGACAGTCTAGGACTTACCTTCTGTGCTTCTTGTCTTTCAGGGGCCTCTCTCTGAGTGAGGTTTTATATCTTGAAAACTGATTGTGTGTGTGTGTGTGTTTCCCTTTTTAAAATTGGTTTAAGCACAAGAGTATAACTGATACCTGTTATTTCATGTATACAAGAAGTAGAGATCTTCAATAGCCTTTTGCCAACCTTTAACAGTTCAAGTCAAGGACATTCACACCTTACTATGGAAGATAAGACTAAAAGCCAGTTTCTTTAGGTACCCAAGCAAACCAAAGACAAAATTCCGTTTTAGTATGTTAGTGCATGTGCAGTGGATGCCCCTGTGTTTTGTTTGGTTGATTTGATAATTAATTTTACTACGGCATGGGTGCTAGTCCTCTGGGTGATGTTCACGAGTGTATATATCTAGTCCACCGGTGCCTGTAACTTTGGAAGTAATGTTCCTGATGCTCTTACAAGCATAGCAATTCTAATGGATTGTAAACTTGAAACTCCTTCAAAAGTATATATTATGCAATGTAACATTTATTTAAATTTACATATAATGACTGTGATAAAGGCAAACGTGAATTGGGAGACAAACCAGGAACACTGAAGGAAATGTGTTTGTAGCATCATTCAGGCCTTGGTTTGAATCTTGGTTTCTTTATTTTCTGGTGGTTGACTTGGGCCACTTAGCAAGTCTTCCTACAATGCCAGAAATCAGGCTGCATTTGAACAGGGGAAGCAAACTCAAGATTAATAAGGAAACTATGAGGACAGAATGAGACTCATAATTTCTTTCAGTAATACAAGAGAATCAAAACACAAAGAATTGTGATGTGTTTTAGCATACTATAACAATCGTCATTTTTACTGTACAATGCCATGCACTCTCATCATAGAGACTAAGGCAGTGCAGAATATATACAAACACAGACATTCTAGATCTTCCAGATTGAGAAGCACAGCAGCAAGTTTACCTGAGAAACATCCTACTTCCCATCACAGTTTGTAGATTTAAATGTAGGGTGGTCCAAGAGCAGCATGAATACTTCTCTTTCAGGGATAAACAAACATACAATTATTCTATACAGCTGTAAGAGAACAGTGTTTATCACTGCACTTCATGCTTGAGTGTTGGTATAATCCCTTGAGTCTTTATCTCCACACCACCATACTTTCTTTGCTGACTTTCTTACCTGTGGACTAGAGATAAGGGTGCAACATGGCACTGTTACAGAGACTGAACCTAGTTGCTCTTGTTAAACACTTAGCATAGAACTCTACACATTTAGCTACAGTCACTTTTTATGCACAGAGGCATTTGCATAACAGTGCTTTAGAACTTAAAATTTCTTTCCTTCAGATCATCATAAGTTATAGACTAATTTAATTGCTTTAAATAAAATAAAAACCACAGATTAAATGCAGTATCTGTTAAGATTGTATAACTGGGTCAAAGCTGTTCATTAGAATTGTAGAGCAATCTTTGCTTGTTTCCAGTGACAATGTGTTTGAGGGTTGTTATATAATGTCTGTGTCCCCACAAAAGCCACCTGTCCTGGCCCCCTGTGGGATTATCTGGGGGTGGGGATTTGGGGAGGTAACTAGGTGAGGTAAAGTCATGACAGTCAGGCTTGCATTATTGGGTGAGGGTTCTTATAAGAAGAGTAAGAGACACCAGAGCTGTCTGTCTCCACCACGTGAAGACAAAGGAAATGAGTGGCTATCCATAAGCAAGGAGCGATCCTTCAACCACGAGACTGATCTCAAACCTAAAGTTTCCTACCCTGTGCAAAAAAAATCTGTCATTAAACCACCTGGTCCATGGTATTTTGTTATAGCAGATAGCTTACACAATGGTAATTGTAAAGATACTGCTTTAAATCCTTATTCACATACCAAGTGAAGTTTCAAAAATGAAGAAAAACAGTTAATGTTCAATTGTTTGATCAGTCTTACATGCCTTTATTTGTTTATCTGAGTAACCAATTTGAAGATATCATTATGTAATACAACAACCATTGTTAATTTCCCATCACCTTGTCTGAAATTCTGTATTGCTTGTATTGTTTCTGTGTGTTGCAAATGTATGTGTGTTTGTTAATAGATTTTGGTTCTTTTATCTTTAAAATTTTAAAAGTAAATGAATAAAATTATGAATGATTGTAAAATTATGAATTTTTCAAATATAAAGCTGTAAGTCCTCAACCAGAATCTATTTCTTTTTTATTTTAAAGAGAAAAAAGCTAACAAAACAACAATGAAAACGGAATCTACGTTTCTTGAGAGCAAATACTATGGCCTGCCATTGTTGTTCATTACCTTCTCACTTATCACGTCTAAGTGACAAACAACTAGGTGGTGAAGTAACCATATACCTTCTTCTTTTCTCCATCTTAAAATATCAGATGTAAGCAGAAAAACAGAAAAGCATTTATTATCTAAATAAACTCTATATTTACAACTTGATTTGAAGTAACAAGATTACCAGCAATTTTCTCTTTAGCAGTTCAAACTAGCTACTGTCCTTCTAGAACCACCTGGGTGAGACTTAAATCTGTTTTTCAGTGCTGGGGATCCAAGCCCAGGGCCTCACGCATATAATGCAAGTGCTTTTCCCTCAACTCATCTCCAGCTGCATAGTTAATCATTTTGATTCTACTTCACATGGCCATAGCTTCCCATCCAGTGATCAGCTATCCACCCGAGAAGATGTTCCTAGCTTCTCCAACCCTAATTGGTTTCCCTGGTATCCGGACCTCTCAACACATATGTGTAGGCCATTTTATGGTCAAATTTCTCTATCTTGTAATTATTTCTGATTTTTTAATTTAGCTGCTCTGGGGAAGACAAAAGCAGTGGAATAAGAGTTTGAAGGCCTGAATTTTAACTCTAGGATCATTATTTACAAGCTGTGATAACTTGTTACTTAACATTTCTATCACCCAATTTCTCCATAAGCAAAACAAGAGTCATGTCTTAAAAGTCTGTATCTTCTCACAGTGCCTGAAAAATGATTTTCCACTGTCTCTTGTTTTAATTAATTCACTGAATGGTTGATAAAGTTGTGAGAGTAAAATGTATGCAGACCTTACACAAGCCTTTAGATACGAAGCTCATAGCTCATGAAGCTTTATATGGTCAGCAGTTTTATTTTTGTTGCATTTATTTATTTATCCTTATTAGTACTTGTGTGCGTACATGTTTCCATTCTTTTTGTGGGGTTAGAATGCCTACATCACACATCTTAATTCTTTTTCTTTCCTTTTCCCTCCCTCCCCCTTTTCTTGATCCACTTCTCCTTTGAGAAATGCCTCGCTTCTCTGTATTTTTATCTTTTACTTTGCTCTTTCCTTATAATTTGCATTTCTCATATAAAAGAAATCATGTGATGCTTACAATTGCACGTAATACAGTTTCTTACCCTGATACCCACTGGCATCAGGAGAGCAGTGCGTGCTCTGACATGATACGGAAGAGTCTACTTAGCACTGACGTGTATTTGAGAGGCAGGAAGCCAAGAGTGTTGAGAACCACAGTTCCTCTAGGACAGTGATGGTGACTCCTTTAGAGACCAAGTGCCCAGACTACAACTCAAAACCCACTCATTTATTGTGAAGCGCCAGCACTGCAATTATTGCTGAATACTGAGGTTTTAGTTTAGAAAGCAACAACTCATACATTAATGTCTTTTATCTTAACAGAAAAGCAAAATAACAGAGCTTTCAATGATACAAGCAGCTTTTGATTGAAAGGTAAAAGTTCGCATTTGGTGTGCTTTGCACAATTAATGTGATATTTGCTGTTGTATCCAGGCTCATGATTTATCATGCCTTGGCTGGGGCAACTTGGCCCACGAGCCAGTGGACAGGGCTCTTTGTGCCTGCTGTAGCACACACACCACAGGTTCCAGTACACTGTGAAGCCACAAGTGAGTATGGGATGGAAGGCAAAGGAAAATGCAATGAAAGATATTAGAAGGTGGAGAGGAACAGAGGCAACATTGCTGGTCAAAGTAATAGCAGGCTGGATACCAGCCTGGCCTTGGTCTTCACTAACTAGTATTGGAGTTCCTTCTACTTTGTCTCATGAGTCAATCTTAATCTGTAATGCACAACATTCCCAGCAATGGGCATGCAGTTAAGCATTTCTTTCAGTTTCCTTACCTGTAAAGTCAAACTGTGTTTTAGATTCTGGCAATTGTACAGCTAATTCTCATTTTTAAAAGTGAGAAATGCTCCCTCCAACAAGAGTGCATCAAAATTCAGAATCCCACTGCAGCCCAGCGTTTAACAGACCTGCTTTTTACCAATCATTCTTAGAGGAGGACTTTCATTATTTGGTTACTACTCTCTTAACAATTTGTAAAAATTCAGGTACAGTGCGCTCATAAAGCAGGATCACCTGGAAGGTAATCTTAGCCTGGCCAGGTTTCAATGAGTCTGCATTCAAACGGCATGCAACTCACACACAAAAATCAAACTCCAGTACTTCTTAGACGATATACAGTTATAGATGGGTTCACAAATCTTTCTGTTTGCACACAGTTTGGTTCACAAGCAGAAACATCTGGAAAAATGTTGCTTCTGTTCACAGACTCCAGAGTGGAAGATGAGCAGGACCGCGGCCGTTTCCGCTGCAGGAGCACGTATGCAGCCCACCTCCCCGCTTGACATGTGGCTTGGCTTCCTTTAGTCAAGACTGCAGTCGCAGACAACTTGTGCAAGTTCGCTGTGAAGATTTCTGTGTGCTTCTTAGTCCATATAGTACCATACAGTACTGTTCAATCCAGGAGGGCCGCCAAGCAAGGGCAGAGCAAGCGTGGGAAAAAGAAAGCGCAGAGCAGTAATGCGAGTGACAACACCACGCCCAGCAGCGGCGCTATGAAGAAGCTTTTGAAGACAACAACCATTAACTCCAAGAAGAAAATTGTAGAGAAGCAAGAGAGTGATATTCATGTGCCTGATCCGGCCTCAGAGTATAAGATGGCAAAGTTGACAGTCTTGACTATTTTACCTTGTTTTGTTTTGGTTTTGTCTGTTTCTTTTCTTTAGTCTTGACTATTCTGAAGACTACAGAAGACATCAAAGGGGCTGACATGGCAAAAGAAAGGACAATTTAACCAAGCAGGGGACACAAGTGCTGGAAGAGGTGCGAAAACTTGTTAATGTAGTTGAATGAGAAACAGCTGGCAGGTGACAGTGTCAGTGAAGATATGATCTGTGAAAAACCCAGGAAATTGCACAGTGATTTACTGCAAGAAAACCCATCTAGTGATGAATTGAAAGCCAGTAAAGGGCAGTTTCATAAATTCTGAGAGAGAAGTGGGGTCCACAGAGTGGTAAGACATCATGAGGCTTCCAGTTCCAGAAGCCTACAAAAAAGTCCTCATGGAATTCATAAAGGCAAAAACGATGTATCACTCGACAAGTGTTTAGCTGCAATGAAACAGGGCTCTTCTGGAAGCAGATGGGAACATAACCTGTATCACACCAGAGGAAGAGGCACTGCCAAGGCACAAGCTCATGAAAGATAGGTTGATCCTTTGCTCTGTGCATACAAAAGCACCTATTTGAAGATTTAGACACTGAGTGATATATCATTAAGACCCTTCAGCATTCAAGGAGCAGAATATGGACAAGGCCAGATTGCCTGTCAGGTGGAGGCCAAAGCAAAAGTTTGACTAGAAGGCAGCTGTTCATAGAATGGTTACAGGAGGTGTTTGCAGCCACCATTTAAAAAATCTGACAGCTAACTGCCTTAAAGATGCTTTCTTCTGACAGACAATGTCCTACACACCCTCCAGCCTTGGCAGATGGTATGGATGCAGAGTATGATTTCATGAAGGTCAAGTCTCTCCCTGCAATAACATCTCTTCTGAAGCCCATGGATCAGCAAGGGGTTTGCAACTTCTAGAACCTGTACTCAAAGTCGCACTGTGGCAGGTGTTTTAATGTCTCTGAAGAGCCTTCTTTGACTGAAAGAAACATTTCAATATCCTCCACTGCATCTATCTCACAGGGATGATGCCACACACTGGACTTCACAGCCTGGAGGAAACCGTGGCCAGAGTATGTCACTGAATGTTACTTTGAAGGGTCTGACACACAGGTAGTTGAGGAGAGTCTGTCCAAGAGCAGGGGTACAGGTCTGACTGTTGCTGGTGCAGACACAGAGGGATTTCTGAGGACCATGAGGGGAGGTGACAATGGAAGCACCTGCTGAGCTCCAGACTGAACAGCGGAAGGTGCTTGTTGAGGAGAAAAGGCAGGTGGGGAGGAGGCAAGCAGCAATGTGAGAAAATACATTATGGAAAAATGGAGTAAGGGCCAGAATTTCTTTGAGAAGCGCCACCCCAACATAACTGTAACAAACAGAGTTTTGAATCTGGGAAATGATAATGTGATCTCTCATTTCTGGAGGGCTATGCAGCACAGGCAAAAACAGTGGCATTAGATAAATTTTTCATTAAAATTGAGCTTGCAGCTAAGAGACGAAGAGGAGATGAAGCCCCTGAAGGAGCTCTCCTGATATCCTCATGGAAGGGACTCCTCCAAAATATATCACCCTCCCTACCCACATTCCAGTCCTCCATGCTAGAAGTCATCTCAAGCAAGGTTAGTTCTCTCTATTCATTCTGAACTGGAGTGTACTTTGTTTCATATTTTTGTGGTTTAAAAATACACATGGTTCAGATTAACTTCATTTACATTGAACTTCATGAGAAAATTTGATTCCGTTTGGGACCAACTGACTTGGCAACCAGAATCATAGCATGAATTAAGTTTGTGAACCAAGGTAGCACTGTGTATGACAACTGAATATAACTTAGTATTAAAATGAAAACCACTTTCTGACAAAGGGGTTGAGTTTGATTCATATAAAGGAATTTCTGACTGAGAACTACTCAAAGCTGCCTTTAAAATTTGTTTAAGCAGAGCAGTTGGGTCTACAATCTATAAGATTCCCATGTAAAATGAGAACTCATTTTTCAGGTCTTCCAAAGCTTTGAGTTTCTTCATTTTTCTGAAGTATGTCTATAATTGATCAGTTTGATTATAATTAGAAGAAGTTTTTAAACACAAAATAACAAAGTGCTGAAGGAATGCTGCACAGTGTTGTCTTCAATTTAATGCCAAATATATCTACATCTAGCCGACATCTGTGATCTGAACATCCCCTAAGTTCACAGCATGCACCATACCCTCCACAACTGACAGAAGCATCCTAAGTTAGTCTCCTTGCTTTCTCCAAGGAGAAACAAAAAGTGTCATATGCTTCTACAGGTGCATAATAAACCCCACTTAGGAATGTTCCAACCTTCCCCATAGTGATTCTATCTCCATCCTAAAAATTAAGTTCCGTGAATAATACTTGTTGAGTACTAGGCAATACTCTAAGAGTTTCACATATCTTCATTTCCTCCTCCTCCTCCTCCTTTTTCTCCTTCTCTTGGTCTCTCTCTCTCTCTCTCTCTCCCTCCCTCTCTCTCTCTCTCTCTCTCTCTCTCTCTCTCTCTCTCTCTCTCTCTCTCTCTCTCTCTCTCTCTCTCTCTCTCTCTCTCTCTCTCTCTCTCTCTCTCTCTCTCTCTCTCTCTCTCTCTCTCTCTCTCT
>PVLD010006652.1:0-79097 GCA_004027595.1 Dinomys branickii | reverse complement strand
GAAATTAAGGCTAAATTTTTCCAAAACTGCACTCCTATTTTATCCTTCAAGGTGCCAAATGCCTGGTATTTTGTGTTCCAAATGTCCCCCCAGAGTTACTTAGAACTCTAGGATACAAATATATTGTTGTAAACCAGGAATCAATGACCTGAGTTGTAACAACAAAGTGTGCCTTTAATCAGAGTCATTAGAATCCAAATAACCTTAAGGGAGAAATAAACATTTCCAGGAAATTTAAGTGAAAAACAATGTGGTAGAACATGACAGGGCACTCTTAGTGAACGCCTCAGCTGCAAAACCCCATTCACATCAATCAGCTCTCGGAGCCAGGGCCCTGAGAGAGTACTCACACAAAACTGTGTGAGGAGCTGTGAGGCTCAAGACGCTGAGCTTTTCCTGGGAAGAACATCACCTTTCATCTCCAGCTGATCCCATGAGGAGAAAGGGAGTAATAAAATTGTGGGGATGACAACCGAAGGAAATGAGATGGGGTTTCAGTGTACTGGGACTAGGACATCTGCATAGGTTCTCCTGAAATTAAAATGTATGCCTCTTGTTCTGCCAGTGTTTCAGGAACTCTTGCACGCACCTCTTGGGGGAGGGGTTGCCACGTCACTGATCTGGCATCAGAGCAGCTAGTGTAGTACAGAACACAGAGCAAGACTCACACTGGACCAGACTGACAGGTGGCTTTGAACCTAAAACCTCTGTTCTTACGCTGTTTGAAGACTCATGAATTTAACAGTGTCAGTGCCAGGAATTGTAAATGAGAGAAAAGGGGAATGGTGAATATCTTGGTTACTTTTCTCTCGTAGCTGAGACAAAATACCCAACACCCAAAGTGAAGGAAGGAAAGGTTTATGTAGCTAAAAGTTCGTAGAGATTTCAGTCCATACTTGGCTGGTTCTGAGGCAGAGAGGCACAGGGCAGAGGGCAAACTGTTCATGGCAGCAGAGCACAGCAAAAACAACCAGCAAAAGGGAAGAATGGCTGCAAGCAGCCTCCTTCCTTCCCTTACACTGTAAACAGGCGACCCCCACCCAGGGGTCGTGAACCTTTAATATAATCTCCATGCCCTCCTCTTCCACAGGCTCAGGATGTGTACAAAGTAAGCACCTTGGCTTCCTGCTGACTCATTCAGCTAAACCGCTAGACTCCCAAGTTGACACAATGTATCAACCATAACAGTGAAGAAACAGGATCCAGTGATAATGTCTTGGCAGTATTCAGAGAAGAGTGTTTGATATTCTCAAGTAAGGCTTTAGAAAGAAAAATGAACCATGGCTCCTTTCTCATGCAACATACAAAAATATGGAGAAACTACAATGCTTTCAGAAGAAAACATAGAAACAATAGTTTCTGAAGAAACAAAAAAACTAGAAAAGGACTGAAAAAGTATAAATTATGAAATCACAAGTCACAAGTTCAAAATGATGTGTTTTCTCTCCAGGGCAATGTTAAAACATCAGTCCTCCCTTCTGTGACAAGCACCAAACATACACTGTGTAACATTAGTTCCTCATCTAGATTGCAGCTGCTATTATTGTGTGAATTGAACTAAAATGATCACATAGTGCTATCACATTTACTGTACAGTTTGTTTACGGGCCAGCTGAAGAGTTGTCTGAGTAAATGCTCAGGAATCAGTTCTCTGGCGAAACAAGCACTGACTGAGCTGCAGTGCTACCAAGTTCTGTAGTGTAAATACACCACTGTGGCCTATTTCAAGCTAACAACATGAAGTTATTGAACACAGAGTTGGAACAAGATGGGTACAACTGGCAAGTGCATGAACCCGTGCATCTTGGATTATTTGCCTACCCTCTGATTCTGTATGGCATTCTGGATGGTACAATTAAATCTGACATGGCAGGTTAGTAAAAGCAAATAACTGTTTTTATGGCTAATTCTTACACAGTTTTCACTCACAGCCTTGAGATAAATCTCGTTGCCCAGCTCAGGGATGAGTCTTGTGACTCAATACCCTATACAGCATATTCCCTCTCCATAGTGATGGGTTAAGGGAAGTGATCAGCAATATGATGCAGCAAGACCTTTGATGCCAACACTGAGACATAATTGGGCATTTGTTCCCAAGAACTTGAGCCTAGAAGAATATCAAATTTGGAGCTTCAGGGCATTTTTATCTCACTGTCACATGGAGTCTGTAAGTAATGTAAATCCAACAGAGAAAGAAAATGCATTATGATGACAGTGTTTGAGTCCTGAACTTAGAAGTGCCATAAGAAAAACCAGTCTTAGACCTTTCGGCTACATGCTATATCTTTTTCCTTTAAGCTGATTGCTGTTGATTGTCCTCTTATAAATAGCAAAAAAATTCTCTATATAATTAAATCTAAATATACTTGCAAGAATGTAGGTACTGTTATAACGCATCATTTTTTTGGGGGAGGGACAGGGTCTCACTATGCAATTCAGGCTGCCCTTGAGTTCACTTTGTAGCTCAGGCTGGTCTCAAACTCACAAGTACCCCCCCTGCCTTAGCCTCCTGAGTGTGTGCCACCATGTCTGGCTTAAAGCATCAGTTTGGCAGTGCTTGCAGAAGGTAAAGGTAAATATATACTTGTTAGGTGACACTCTTGTAGTAGACAGAACAATGACTCCCCAATGAGGTCCATATTCAAATTCCCAAACCCTGTGGATATGCTACTTTATCTGGGAAAAGGGGCTTTGAGAGAAAGTTGAAGTGTTAGGAATCATCTGGAAATAATGAGATAGTCCTGAACTTTTGGTTAGGCCAATGTAATCATGAGGGTCTTTGTAAGATGAAAGAAAGTGAGTCAGAGTCAAAGTGAGGAAGAGATGTTAACAGAGATGCAGATATGGGAATGATGAAGGGTTACTAACCAAGGAATGCAGGAAAATTGACCAAGCTGGCATAAGAAAATGGATCTTTCCCAGATTTTCCAGAAGGAAGAACTCCTGACCACCAGAACTGTATAAAGATAAATTTGCAGATTGCGGAGCACCAAGATAGTAGAGTGATAAGCAGCAGAGAAACAGCCTCTCTCTTAGGTTTGCCGTTCGGATACTGGAATATAGCAATGTGAGGAAGACAAGAAGAATGTAAGTGGGTCCCCTAGACCCAGGAAGGATCTGAAAAATGATCTGAAGCCCACAGAGAGAATGAAGACAGAAATTTCAATATAAAGAAAAAGATAGTTGGTGGCACCTTCTCCCTGAGACAGAACTCATTGCTTGAGAGGAGCAATTTAAACCTGTGGACACTTGACCACCAGAGGCCTCCACAAAGAGACACAGTGGTAGAGGGCAGAGGGGAGCAACAGACATGAAAGAGCTGGCAGTGAGTGCTGAGGACTCAGTCATTCCACAAGAGAGAGCATTGGCCAGGAGCCATCTTGAGAGGCGTCAACTGAGCTCAGAGCAACTGCTGGCTCCATCTAGCAGTAGCCAGTTGGGCTGAGGCCCAAGAAAGGTGCTCTGACAGCTACAGACCAAAGGAGTCTGGTCTCAGCCACAAAGTGCAGGCTTGCTAAGATTTCGCAGTACCCCACCAAAAGCTACTGGGATAAAGCAACAGAGATCAAGAATCTGTCTCCACACATTGTCTACCAGTGACCACAAAAACATAGCTAGAAATGAACTTTTGCTTCTCTCTCTCTCTCTCTCTCTCTCTCTCTCTCTCTCTCTCATTTGCTTTTGATTTTGGTGGGGGTGGCGGTTTTGTTTTTTGCTTTTATTTTTTTCTCCTTCATTCTTTGATCTTGTTTTTATGAGTGTGAATGTGGTTTCTAGCTTCTTTGTGGTTCTATTCTCTTTTAAAAATTTTTTTAATTTAAAGAGAAAAAATAACAAAATAACAACAGCATAGACTATTCTTTTTTATCTCTTCCTTCTCTCCTTCCCTCCAGTCTTCTGAATCAGTTCTCCAAAATTAGCATGATCCCCCATTGTTCTCCAACCTTACTTCTAATCTCTTCCTCTTCTTCCACTTCTCTATTTTCTCCCTAACCCATTTTAAGTTTTAACACTTGAGGGCAAACTGACATATTAAAGACTTTGTACTGCATATAATTTTCTGGGTTGTTTTAGATTTTGTTATATAACCACAAATCTAGTGGTTAAAGTTGCAAATTAATGGTTAGCTCGGATTCTCATTTTCTAGGCTGCATTTAATGTTACTGTCATTGCTGATGGTAACACTACGGCCAAAGCGACATAATTGTTCTAAACAGCTATTCTTCCTGATATTCCAAGGCTGAGATTGACTAAGGATCACTGTGGCACAGTGTCAAAGAACCAGTGGCTACATAAACAGACATCAACTTCTCATTCCCAACAAATTGAAGATTCAGGGTCTTGCAGCAGAATCAGAACCCAAAAACCAGGTATACCCGGTGGATAACTTGAAGCAGCAGTCATTTCCTAAGGGTTCTAAATACTAGCAGTGAAACAATCCACCACAGGCAATTTATAAGCATCGCCCCAGGGATTAAATTTTAAAAAAGAAAGAGAAAATAAGAAGACACTTAAACAAGATGCAAACCCAGAAATCCAGTTCACCAAAGGGAAACCCAGGGGGCAGTGAGGTAGGAAAATCGGAAAGCTATTAAATGAAGCTCTGGGAAAAAAAATAAAATCAGAAATAATTTCTGAGGTAACTGCAGAGTAGATGTCCACAGTGAAACCCATGCTTAGTGACTCTAGAGTAGATACAGAAAAAAATAGATTTTGAGAAAGTTATGAAAGCCATTAATGCTCAGCATGGGAAGGAAATGGAACCTATAAGGCAGGTTCAAGCAGATATCCGAATAAAAATTCCACTAAAAGTATCCACAGCAGATTTACCAATGTGAGGATAGGTGAGGATAGGATCTCAGATATAGAAGACAGGCTAATGGTTAGCAATTATGAAAAGAAACGTTTCTTTAAAATAGTAAGGGACCATAAGAAATCAATATAGAAGCTGCTAGATGAGGCAAAGAAGAGTAACTTAAGATTGTCATCAATGAAAAAGGAGGACATTGCACAAATTATATATTTAGAAAACTGTTCACAGACATCATGGTAGAAAACTTCCCTGGTAAAGAAAAAAAATTAACAGACAAATAAGTGAGGCATATAGAACTCCAATTAGCCACAGCAAAAATAATATACAGCCAGTTATGTCATGGTCAAAATTCCAGAAATTCAACTCAAGAATAGAATCTTAAAAGCTATTAGGGAAAAAAAAACAAATAACCTATAAAGGAAAGCCCATCAGAATCACAGCTACTTTCTCAGCACAAACTTTCAAGTCAAGGAGAGCTTGGAATGAAGTTTTTCAGGTTCTAAAGGAACACAACCTTCAACCTAAACTGATGTACTCTGCAATACTATCTTCCAAAACTAATACAGAAATAGGATACTTTCACGACGAAGAGCAGCTGAAGAAATTTATGACTACCAAACCAGCACTCCAAAACATCTTGAAGGACATTCTAGAAAGGGATAATAACAAGGGCTCCAACTTCATGAACCCCAACAGAAGGAATCCACCAGTCAAGCAAACAAACAGAGGGAGGGAAAAAAAAAGAGGGTGAGCCAACAACAGGAAAATAACATGACAAGGATAAGTCAACACATATCAGCTATAACCGTCAATGGTAATGGTCTCAATTCACCAATCAAAAGACAAAGATAGGTACTATGGTTCAAGAAGCAAGATCCAACAATATACTGCACACAAGAAACATATTTAATTAACAAAGAAATTCACAGACTGAAAGTCAAAGGATGGAAAACAATACTCCATGTGACAGGAACCCAGAAAAAAGCAGTAGCCAATGGACTTGAAGACAAAGTGAATTTCAAGCCAAGACTAATTAAGAGAGATAAAAAGTTCACTACATCCTTGTAAGTGGAACAATCCAAGAGGAAGAGATAGCAATCATGAATATATACACAACAAATGCCAGTGTACCCAACTACATAAAAAAGTTAGTGTGAAGATTCCTCAAAATCCTAGGCTTGGAGGTCCCATTTCACCCAGCTATTCCCTTTCTGGGTATTTTCCCAGAAGAATTAAAAACATCATACCACAGTGATATAATGTACCCATGTTTATAGAAGAACAATTTGTAATAACTAGATCTTGAAAACAATCCAAATGCCTATCAACCAAGAAATGGATAAAAAGATGTGGTCTTTTTTATGCAATAAAAAGATAAAGAAAGATAAACTAGAGAACTTTATAGGTAAATGGATACAACTAGAGACCATACTCGTAAGTGAAAGAAACCAGACACACGTGTAAACATCTGTATCAGTCAGGGTTTACTAGAGAAACAGGTACAACACAAGATACAAAAATGTACAAGAAATTACAAATTTGGCTTACAGTGGTCAGCTACAGGGTTAGATGAGGAAGCGTGCAGAGGGTGTCTGCACACTGGAGACTGAAGAGCCCAGGCCTGGAGCCTGGAGCTCACCGCAGTATCCATGCAAGTCCGTATCAAGGGCTATTGGGTCTGCGATGAAATTCTGATGAATCTATGATGAAGGCCGGAGAGCCAGCACCAGAAGGCTGAAGAGTCCCAGGCGGAAGCCTAAGAGTCCGCGCCGGAAGCCGGGAGACGGCCGAGCTGAAGGTGAAGACTGGAGGTCCTCTGAAGAACCCGCAGCCGGTCCCTCCTCAGTCCCTTTTTACGCAGTTACCCGCTCTGGGGAGGTGGGGGGGTCCTCTACACCCGCACCCTCTGCGTGCCTGCCTCTTGCACAGGCTCAGGATGAATACAAATAAGCACCCCGGCTCCCTTCTGAGTCACACAGTTAACCTTCTAAGCCTCTCAAATTGACACAATAAACAACATCCCAGCAGGGTGAGGGCGTGTCCTTTTCACCCCAAGATGCACAACTGCTGAGTCACTCAGCCAAACCTCTAGGACTCTCCAAGTTGACACAATGTATCAATCATAACAACATCATATTGTCTTCCTAGTGTAAGAAGCAGAAAGAGAAAATATGATTCAAAATGTACAATAGATATTGTAAAATGGAAGAAAACATTAAAAAGAAAGAGAAACTGTAATGGGGGAATGGAGAAAAGAAGGAAGGGAAAAGCAAACAAATTACATTCATATATATATTTATATATACTTATATAATATATATGATAGTTAAGATAGTTATACTACTAAGTTCTCTTAGTTGAAAAGAAATATTTGTGCTAATGTTATTTGGACAATTAAATGCTTATATCTTGTCCTCTGAATAATTTATAGATAACAATATGCAATATATTAACCAATTTCACTCTATTGTTTTGAAATTTTGGAGTTTTTTTCTCTTTGAAATAAAAAACAAATTCTATGTTGTTTTAGACAACCAAGTTTGCAGTCAGCAATATGAATCTTACTTCTAGATATTTACCCAGATGAAATGAAGATTGACATCACATAATAACCTACATGCAAATGTTTCTCATTATTGCAAGGTTTAGTCATCATTGCAAGTCCTGGAAACAACCTAACTATTCTTCAACAGGTGAATGGATAAACAGAGTGAGTAGTATTCAACACAGTGGAATAATCCCATTGAAAATAAAAACAAACTATGTGAAAAAGTGTGCAAATCTCAGATACATTCCCTTAAGTTGAGGACATTAAATTCAAAAATGATGCATAGGGGTATTCACATGATATTTAGGAAAAGCAGCTACAGAGACAGAGATAAGATCAGTGATTGCCAGGGTGGAGAAGAGCTGGTTGCAGGGAAGAGCACTACAGAACAGGCGAAGGGGTGCTCTGAGCCTAGCCTGTAGCAGTAGTTTTACAATCTGTATTTCTCAGAACTCAAAATTGTACTGCATAAAAGTGAATCTGATTGCATGTAAGTTCAAAAATAAGTTGGTAAATAAAATCTAGTATCAAGTTTAAAATGCTGACATGAAAACATCTCTCTATAGAGCTGCTTTTCTTACACTCAGTCAATGCTTTTAATCCAACCACTTTTCTTTCCTTTCAGCCATCGTTTCTCAAATAACTAAACAATAGTATCAAAAAAAATGTGCTAAACTGAGAATCTGTTGGGTCAAAAGGCACATCTCAGAGGGATGCTACATCTCTAGAATCTCAGCCAACAACAGCTCACCATCCTTTAAAAGCACAATGCTTAACCAAACTTTGACCTTAAGTTGTTGCCTGGGTTTTCATCCCTATTATTCTCTTATTAATTTTTTAAAAGCAGGCATTCCCACAGTTACATTGGGCCTGAAGTCCCAAAAAAAAACATTTTTGTTGCTTTTAACATCTCACAATTTTGACCACATGTGCATCACCGAAGAAAAACACTGGCTCTGCCTTTTAAAAGAGAAATAAAAAGAAAATAAGAGCATTCTGATAAAAATGAAGAGAGAAAAGAGGAAAGCTGAGGGACTGGCATATTTCTAGGAAGACAGATGGATGCATGGAGTGTTAGTGGCTGCCCTCAGCTGGGGAGGGCACATGTCCTTCCCCATGACCCAACTTCATTCTGTAAGAGTACCAGCCTGCTATCCTT
Organism: Dinomys branickii; assembly: GCA_004027595.1. Taxonomy (NCBI): domain Eukaryota; kingdom Metazoa; phylum Chordata; class Mammalia; order Rodentia; family Dinomyidae; genus Dinomys; species Dinomys branickii. The sequence goes on along the minus strand of PVLD010006652.1, from coordinate 70,577 downwards.
CTCAGCACAGGGTCACAGTTGGACAGGAACAGAGAAAGAAAAGAAAAACTATTTTTCTAGCATCTCAGAAATGGAGATCAGCACTTCCATAACACTTTGGTGGTGGGAATAAAAGGAGATATAACACGTCAGATATTTTTTCATGAGTTTCCAGTTTCTATCTCCTGGAAAGATTTCCATATTCATAACACAAGACCAAGAAATAAGGGCACTGTCAATCTGTGTTGCAATACCAGCTGAGAAAGGATCCATACTCCATCAGCTCCATGAAAATAACAAGGTATGTAAGAGTGATTGAAATTGGGGCCATCACAAGGCAATTAATTTCACTAATTCTTGGCTCAAAAATCCCAAACAGGGTTCCCTGCTCCAAAGGATGATTTTGAACTCTCCCAATAGAAGTTTCTGCTTACTATTTCTATGAACAAGATGCTAATTCTTCTGCCTTCCAACCCTATAAGACTTTTTCTTTCTGAGACAAAAATAAGAACCCTAGAAGATTATGTGTATGCATTTCCTCCCGTGATTCCTTTGCTGATTAATACCTACCAGAAGTACCAACAACCACACTGCTTTATAAACAATAGCCGCTCATTTTTCATGGTAACCTGAGAGACTGTAGGTTATATAACTACAATTTCTAAATTAATTCTTTTCTTAAGCAATTAGTTTAAAATGTGTTTTGTGACAGACTATAGGAGGAAACCTAAAGAAATACACAAACTGTAATTAATTTTATTTTTTAAGTAGAAATACATTTGAAAAATTTTGAAGACAAAGCTTCAAGGAAGAAAACCATTTTGTCTACTTACATAGGGACCTGTGAATTAGAAGATAGATTTCCAGAGGAAAAGGCACACGCTTTTTAATATTCTACATGCATAGGAGTTTGCAGAAAAGTAAAACTCAAATTTACTAGACTAGAGATGTAATTACTATTTTCACAAAAGAAAGGGGTTTTTTGTTTGACAAACAATAAATTGTCCAAAGGGGACTAAAGGTGTGTGAGAAAAATCAATAGACTGTAAGGGTTCTTTGGATAAGACTTTTTTGTGTAGACCCATTTCACTTTGACTCTTCATCTCTGTTGGTCACCATTCCTGTCTTCTTTTTGGCCTAGGGAAAAGCTGAATACCTTCACAAAAGGGAATTTATTCCCCGGTTTTAGAAAGAGAAGGGGAGGGCACAGAACACTACCTGCATCGACAGTGCTGCCTCAGTTTACAAACGCTTCTGTTTGCAAACAATTTGGTTCTCAAACAGAAGCATTTGGCAAAATTGTGTTTTTGTTTCTGAACTCTGAATCGGGTCACGAACATGACCATGTCCATCTTTCCCACACAGACACCAACATGGCTGTCTTTTCCAGAGTGGTGGAATGAGGCACTACTATACTGACTTTCAATTGCCTTTGGCTGAACATAATCTTATGCCTGGCATATTTTAGGGTGGCATAGCCTAATTCACCTCAAATATATTTCCAAAATATACTGCATCCATGAAAAACATGATCTAAATATTTTCAAAGCACAAACATACTTCTGAGAACACTAATATGTTGCGCAAGAATATTGATTAACTTTGCTTGTTTTTTTATCTTCATAGAGCTCATGTGAGAAAGCAGAGAGAGTACAGGATTCCTAGCCTTATGGCTTGCCTGAAGTTCTGGAACTGCGTGCAGTTGTTTGCCTTGTACCACCCTCTGAGGGCATCTTGATCTGAAAATGAAGGCAGCATGCTTTCCTCCCAGCACACTCACCGGAGGTGCATAGATAATGCTTATGTCATGAAAATGTCATGACTAGAAAATATGATAGGTTGGTTAAGTCTTGGCCACATGACCCTCCGCTGGGCCTAGTAAAAGGTTTTAATAAGCTATCAGTAAGAACAAAAACATTTCTCCTAAAATTGTTTAGACCTATTTACACCAAAGAGCCCTAGATTTGCTTCTCGGAAGACTTTGCTATCTGTTTTTAGTGGGTCTTCTCTTGCCTCATTATCTGCTGTTTTTGTGTTGTTTTGCAGATATTGTAAGAGAGAGAATATTCATCTCAGGTCTCCCCTGAAGTGAAGTATACACAGGTATTGGAGAGTGTACTTTCATGTGTTCATGAACTTCCCCAACTCTTAATTTTCAGTGTGATAATATGTTTTCTCTTTGGGCAGTGACATGTTAGCAGATGTTTTGCAAGAAAAGACTTGAAATGTTCTCATGCAACCTGATTTAGTGTATCAAAAGAAAAAGACTTGGCCACTGGGTCAACAAGGCAAAAAAGACAAAGAGCAAGCTTAGAACTGGCCAAGGTGAGCTGACCCTCAATCAATACTCAGGCACATGGTGAGAAATAAGTGCTTATTTTAAAAAGCTATTGTAGATAGCTTGGGATATTTGGAGTAGATATGCAACTTTATTGTGCTAATAGCTAACAAATAAGAGTGCCATCACATCTTTAGGCTCTTTCTCACTGGATCATAAGAACTCCCCTTTAACAATGAAGACTCGTTACTGTCAACATGGCAGCCTCGACTAAGTTCCCTATACTGTACTTATTCCTGTATCACTTTTTTGGGCAATTTTAATTAACACAATGTTTGAAAACATATAGAAACATGTTTAATTCTATAAAGAATAAATGTTAAATAGGCCAGAAGACAGAGCCTAAAGCAGTGCTCTCTGGTAGACATAATTTCAACCAAATATAGAATTTAAAATTTTTTATTAGCCAATTAAAAGTAAAAGAAAATAGTTGAATTAGATCTAATAATGTAGTTTTAACGCATTATATCCAAAATGGTATTTCAACCTAAAATCGATAAAACTTTTAATGAGATATTTTGTATTCATTTTTCTAAAGTCAGTCTTTAAATGATAAGCTTCATCTCACTTTGACTAATCAGAATCTTACTGGTGAGTTTTCATTGGCAGTAAAACGGACAGGTTCTTGTGCAGAGCTTTGCTGCCAGCCACTAAATTTACTTAAGACACTAAGATTTTCACTTGTTTCTTTGTTTTTGTTTCTTAGCTTCTATCTGAATGGTTGGCTGATCTCCCTATGAATAGTGTGACTTGCATGGGGCAGCATTTTATGTTCTAACGTCAAACGTGAATCTATTTGCTGTTTGACCCAAATTTTAATTCAAATTAATTTCTTGGTTTTTCCAGAAAACAATTACCACATTATTAGTTTCTACGTGAATTTAAAAAAAAAAATGTTCCTTGAAATGGAATAAACTATAAATAGTAAATTCTTCCTATGCTCTGCTAGTGCTAGTCTTTTGATCTAAAATATTCTCTCTCCTTCTCCTCCTACCAGAATAGCCTATGTCCTCCTGTCCTTTAGACTAACGCCGACCCATCTCTAGAGGCAGAGCTGCCGTTGTTGTGCTATTCGGGAAGCTTCTTCTTCTCCCATCAGCTTCTCCAGACATTTTTTTCTCTATGGCGTTATGGCCTGCAGAAACTAACAAACTCCTCCGAGAAGTAACTTTGACCCCCTTTGTATTCATAGAGCCTGAAATACCCAAGCAAGCTCTGGGTTCCTCAGGCAAGGGAAGGTGACATGTTCCAGCTGTCCATGGCTCAGGTGTGCTCCTGCGGGGGCAGCTGCGTTTCTTTCTTCCTGGCTGCACACTGCGTGCTGCCCTGAGAGAACCAATCAAGTCAGGCTCAGAAAGTTACTCAATACAAGTTATGTTTCATATTCAATTTAAGTTTAATTTCAGTAGATTCAGAAACCTCATTTACTTCAGGTTATTTTTAATATTTTGGTTTAAAGATTAATATTATATTTTATGCCTCCTTTTTTTTTCTTGATATTGCCTTTGCTATCAAACTTACTTTGGTTAAAACTCTAATTAGTGAGTAAAAGTATGTGTAAATTCTACCCAAGATGACTTAGCCCAGACTACCTGCAAAATAAATTCCTTTTGTTAATAAATTTAGAGTAATCTCAATAATAATTCTTCAACTGAAACTGATAGCACCATTAGGATCATAATGATTTAATATTCTTCCACACAAAGGAGAAAATTAATTTTTAATAGTGATACACCCTCCCTCCAGATTTAGCATAGATCATGAATACTTGTAAGAACCAGGTTCTCTGCAGAACATAGATCTGAAAAGAGAAAATCTCTGTATGTGATAGTTTATGGGATGAATGTACAGGATGAGTCATTCCACATATTCATGAGATAGAAATCATTTGACGGGTCAGGGCTGCAGCTCAGCAGGACAGAGCCTGCCGGGAAAGTGCAAGGTCATGAGTTCAATTCCTGTTACAAAAAAACAAATAAATATATATCATTTCAGGTGGTAAAAAAGAGCAAAACTAAAACTGTCAGGATGGGTGTACCAGTTATCACCCAGCAGGTGTATAAAGCATCAGAGAGTGAATAAGAATGTAAATGAGAAGACCAGAATTTTTAAGCCTTTTATTTTCTCTTTGAAGAGTTTTACTGAAATAAGTTTGCTCCATTTCTTGTGGGCTGGTTCTCACATCTTATTTAGAGTTACAGTACCAGGGAAGGAGAAATTTAGAGCAGTAAAGAAAAAATTGAATGGTATGAAAGACTTTCAAAGATTTTGCCTATTTTAAGTCTTTTGTGCATTTATTAATACATGGCTTCATTAATTCCAGTCTCTCTCCTCCCCAAATAATAGAGAGAGACAAAATGAAACACCATTATGTGCAAGGCAATACCGTACTTCGGTTTTGTAAAGATGAAAGATTTTCAAGTATGCTTTTAAAGTTGTCATATATTACTGCAGCGAGGAAAATAAAAATAACAAGTATAAATAAATAATTTAATAAAAGCTTTCTAAAGGGTTAGATTCAGAGCGTTTGGTTCCATGCACACACCGCCTGGGTTGCCCTGCACCCTACCAGGAGAAGGTGAGTGAAAGGTCAGCCCCTCCCTCACAGCTGGGAGAGAAGAGCCTTCACGGGACTCTGCCCCAGCACTGTAGTGAGATAGGTGCACTTAGAGAATCACAATATGCTGGGGCAGAAGCCTCCTCAGGAACCAGTGCCAGCACAGGAAAGTGACTAACTGCTGGAGGCTGAATACTGTGGGTGAGTCTGAGTTCAAAATTACAAGTGGGAAAAGGGGGCAGTCACACATATGCCTATAATCCTAGCATTCTGGAAGGCTGAGGCAGGAGGATCACGAAGGGTTCAGGCCCAGCCTGGGCAACTTAGCATGATCCTGTCTCAAAATTCAAATTAAAAAGGGCTGAGAATGTCATTCATGGTGAAGACCTAGGTCCAACCCCTAAAATAAAACAAAACAAAGAACTCCAGAGAACCCAGTGCAGAGCATCTCAAAGCTTTTGAGCATCATTCCTGGAGCTCAGTGAGAATCTCATAGTAAAGAACAGAGAAGTGTGCTCTGCATAGGGGGAAAAAAGCAAGCATTGTGAACTATACCAGAGCACTCTGCTCTCAACAAGGTCTATATTCAGGAAAAAGCTAGTTAATCAGAGCCTAACTCAGGCTGAGTAATCTGGAGAAAAGAAAATATTCAACTATTGCACGTCGAGTCATCCTATCCCACCTACGTGTAGAGAAAAACTGAGAAACACTTATAAAGTACCTAGTTCAGGCGCACAGGCTCACTGAAATACCCAGGTCTAACAGGGCACTTCGCCTCCCTCGACAGTGCACCACATTACCAAAGGCCTATCTGCAACAGTCCTCTTCTCTAATACACTGTATCTGGCTATAGGGACATGATTACAAATCATGTTAGAAAATAAGAAACGCAGTTTGCAAAACAACTTACCAAAATTTGTGAGAAGCAAGGAAAGCAATACTCACAGAGAAATGGATAGCATTGAATGCCTACATTTAAGTAAAATCTAAAATCAATAATCTCAGTTTCCAAATAGGCAACTAGTGCAAGAAGAGAAAATTCAAACCAAAGTAAGCAGATGAAAAGATGGGATGCCAGGTGCCACATAAGGATGTCGTGGTCAAAGACAGGCCACATACGATTGTATCAGCTAGTAACTAGGTAGCGATTGTAATGTTGTATCACAGCGCATTAGTCACACATGTGTGGGGATACTAGTGCAGATAAAACAAATGCACTGGCGCACTTGTAAGAATGCATCACATATAATTATGTACAATACATAATACCTAAATTATAATAGATGGCTGTTACGAGTTTACGAATTGACTACATTGAATGTTATCATTATTTTAGTGTACTTCTACTTATTAAAAAATATTTACTGTTAAAGATTATGCTGTGTTGCACTAGCAGCAACCTCATACATCTTGTGTTTGCCACATTTCTTGATTACATGGCAAGATGTAGACCTACATCACCTACGCTTATGAGAGTGTGTGCTGTCATGTTCACAGGGTGAAACCAGCTCAGCAGCATTTGTTTAGACACAGCCCCATCTTCAACTGATGGCTGTGATAAGAAAAACACCAATGGGACTGACAAGCCTCTGCCAGAATAAGCAAAGAAAGAGGACACAAACTGCTAACATCACAAATGAAAGAGGGAATCAATGCATGGTCCAAATACATTACAAAGATAATGAAGGAATAATAGGAACAATTTTTTAACACAAATATTGCTAACAAAATGAAACTGAACAATTTCTTGAAAAGAATGGCTGAATTTTACACAAGAATAAATAATCTTAATGGATCTGTATCTATTTGATAATTGAAATAATAATTATTAAACTTTCAAAACAGCACCACACCCAGATTGGTTCATTGGTGAATTCTACCAAACAATTAAGGAAGAAGTTATACTAATTCACCTTACCTTACCTTGGGGGACAAGCGAGGCATTAAAGCTAGCCTAGACTCAAGGGGAAAGGGGTTGGTCTTTACTTCTCAATGGTAAAATTAGCAAGAATTTATAGTTATATTTAATCACCTAAGAATTGTGCAAAAGTTTCCAATTAGATCAACACATTTTTCTTTTTTAAAAAAGTGTTCTTTTTTTAGTTGCAAGGGCATTAAATAAATGCCAGGCAAATACAAGCAGTGGGCCAGATGCATCCCACTGTCTGTTTTTGTACATTAGATTAGGACACAGAAATATCCACTTTTTGACACAGCTACTTTTGCCTTGAAGAGCAGAGGTGAATAATTGCAATGGGCTGGCTGGCTGGCAAGACAAATGCTTCCGCTGCCCAGCTCCTTATGGAGAGGTTTGCATTCCCTGCTCTACAGGAGGGCCACCATCCTACTTCTAATCATTCCAGGAAGGTACCAAACTAGGACCCAGAAACAATTGACTCTGCCCAGAGTAAACCAAAGTTCAAAAAGATTTCCACAATGAAAGCGCATGTCCAACTGGAAAGCATGTGCCAGAGGAAGACAAACACGCTGAAGCAGACCACCACAAACCTGAGGCTCAGCACAGCAAAAGACAGGGACAGGCCTGTTCACACCGTCCAAAGAACCAGAGAACCAATCCACTGAAGACTCTATCAAATTTCACTGTTCATTTATTGTTTAAATTTAGGGAGAAGAAAACAAATCTCAAACTTTAACAAAAACAAAAACACATTTCTTCTGCAAAGTTGATATGAAGCCACCAGAAAAGCTTGGGAGTTCATACTTTTTTTAGCAATGTTCCTGGAGTCTATGTCAAGGCATTTGCCATAGCTAGAATCTAAAACCTTGAAACAAATTGAAAGCCTGACCTGTGATGTACCTGGTGCATCATCTTAGGTAGTGGTCTGCTGCTCATGACTGGTTTTCTTTCCCTTAATCCGGTGCCTCTTAATAGGGCACACCAACCATACTCCACCCCACCCACTGCTCTGTCGCCCAAACAGTTTGCTAGACAGCAGACGCTGCGTCTTCCGGCCACACTCCACCAGTACCAGGAGTTTAGCTGACCCTTACCACAGCTCTATATTTCCTCTTCTGTAAAATTTATCAGAGGCCCCCTCACGCTTTTATACTGAAGTGTGGGGTCTTTCGTCTGACAGGAAATCATCTCAGTGAGGCAGCCCCACAGTGATGACCCAATTTGCCAGTGCTGCGCCCCATCAGCAGGAGCCAAAGGGAAGTCTGAGCACTTCCCCAGCCACTCAAGCACTTTCTGAGCCTCTTCACTGCCTCACAGTTTGCTTTGCCCTGCCCTGCCTCACCCACAGCCCCCTGATTCCTACTCGCATTGCACTGTTCAGCTTAGACCTTGTCTTCTGCGCAAAGCCATCCTGGCTGGGAGCAGTGTGTCCATGTTCAGAACTCCACCTGCGGGCAGAGTCCTTCTCTCACAGCTACTGCACCTTCAACCTGCAGCACGGTTAACCCCTGCCGGCTCCCTCCGCACCACTGTTAGCAAAATGGAAATGAAGTCTCTGAATCTTTTGTTTTCCTCAGGACTTTCATACAAAAATTCTTCCCATCTTCCTTATACTAGCACCCAATACATACTCAGTAAGTGAATAAGAACCAAAGATTACTATGTTGTAAACAAACAGGACAGCAGTGGGGAGGGGCAGCGAGATCCTGGGCCCGGCTTCAGGCCGGAGGTTCAGGCTAACTTGCCTTTTTGCGGCTCTCTCTTGTTCTCGTTGCTGGGAAAGTTGGGGAGCAGTAGTGAAAAGGTCAGACTTTGGATTCAAATCAGTAACCTAAAAGGCACTCACAAAAACAAATCCAACTTTCTGCTGGGGCTGAGAATTTTGTGTGTTATATTTGGTCTTGGTTTGAGAATTGTACAAAGAAAGATGACGGGTGAAGTTTACAGAGAAAAGACGAAGATCAGGCATATGGGTTTCTGAGTGAGAGGCAATCACTTAAGGATTGGCACAGGAAGGGGCCAGGGTGTCCTCAGGAGTCGCGCGTGTGCTTGGCATGTGCAAGACCCTGGGTGCAAGCCCCCGCACCACAAATGTGTGCACACAGGCACGCAACACAAGCGTGGTAAATGTGGAGAGAAAACCACTGAAACGTGGCTCTTGAAAATGAAGTCAAATAGGCCAAGCTGAGCACAGTGAGACAGCTCTCTTCCCTACAAAACCAAAATCATAAAGCCCTGGATCAGGGACCTGAAGGCAAGTACCACCTCTCTCTCAACAGGGATCACAGTCCAAGTCCCCCAGTGGATGCCTGGAACGGCACATGACACAAAACATGACGCTATGTAGACCGCTTTCTCTACAATAGAATTCAGCTTATAAATCAGGCACAGTATGAGACTGGCAACAATAATAATAAAATGAGACAATTATAACAATATACTATATGTTTTATAAATCTGCTTATACTCTCTCTCATACTTCTCAGAGCACATGACTAAAAACCATGGAAGTGAAGCCACAGATAAAAGAAAGGCTCCAGAAAGAGACACAGGGAGGAGGAGAGAGAGAGGGAAAGAGAGGGAAAATAAAAACTTTTAGAGAGGTTTCTTCACTTTAGTCACAGCCCAAGAAAATACCACCAAGACAAATTACCTGGGATCTGAGGATGCAAAAACAGCAGTAAAATTGTCATAATTGGTAAAGTGCCGTTAATTCCAACCCCAAGGAATGCTAAAATGCCATCATTTCACACTAGAGGTCACCCCCGGTAAGAAAATATAATTGTATCTCTCTTTATTGTCCCCCTGTAGCTGTTACAATATTGGAGAGCTGCTCCTTATTGTAAAGAGATTGGATTTTTATGAGACTGACATGCAAAGCAGCTCTCTAGTTGCACTAGGCAGAATTTCCTGGCTTTCTTTAGTGAGAAGCAGATATATCAAGTACATCACATAGGAGACCTATTCATTACGTGTAATCACTGGCCTATTTCAAAGGTACAATTCTAATCACAGTTGGAGCAGTACTGTTATTAAGAAACAATGCATAGAGTATATAATATAGAGACTAATATTAGGTATGGGTTTAAAATTGAGAAAAATACTGGCTTGTGTCAATAGAAAGCAGGTACATGACATGAAATAATCACACAATATTTTAATGAACTCATTAACTTTGGAGTTCATTGTGTTAATGGCATTTATATCTTAGAAAATTAGACTGCAATTATGTTTCACTTTATAGCATAATTCAAGGGCATCTCCTAAAAAATGATGTTTATTAAAATTCTTTATAGTGGGATCTTTGTTAAGTACAAAATTTCACTTTAGCTATTTAAACACACTAAAAAGGATGTGTTCCTTCTTTTACATGATCACACATAAATATGACATAGATTGCTTTTATTTCCTCTCTATATGAATTCTCCTTTGCCACTGTGGCCCCACCCCCTGCCGTCTTCACTACCCACTAAGCCTCACTTCTTGTCCTTGTTGAGAATGAAGATAATAATGTTTGTTTGTTGTTCTCTACCAATATTCTAGTCCTTCTGCATTATTTATTTAAAATATCAAGGTCTGACTTCTTTCTTCACACCTTTTTTCAGATACTACTCCGGGAGATGTCAATACCCTGGTTGCTTAAAGTATCCCAGAACTTAATCCCTCAGATCTCTGGCTCCTTCATTGACTCGTGGTCTTTTCTCACACAGCACTGAGCTCACACAGCCTCGTTCTGTCCCTTTAAATCAAGTGAGTGCACCATCTTTAACACTTCCACCGCTAGTCCTTCCCTTGCAGTGCTTTCACTGGATAATAGATGACAATGGCAGATGGTAGGTAGGTTAGACAGACAGATACCTAGATACATACACATATTAGCCAGCATATATTATTCATTATACTACTTTATTAGTGTATCGTTTTACAATGCCTTAGCCTCATATGTAAAATCCACGGGTACTTGGCTTTTCTCAGTTCATCATTCATGCTCCGAGAAGTTCCTGCACTGAAGCCCTTCTCCAAGCTCTGTGTAGATTCCATGGTCTACCATTGCCTTGCTACCTCTGCACCATGTTCCTCTACTATGTTCCTTTGGATAAATTCCAACCGTCTTCTCTCTCTTTGAACCTCTAATGCCACTATTCCCTCAAAACACATAAGTATACATTCTCACCAAAGGTTGCCTCATATTTGGCTAAGAAAATGGAAGCAACTAAAGAAAACCTGTCTCAACTTAGCATCACCAAACCCAGTATCCTCTTTGGATCTGTTCTTAGACGCTCTGACTTTCTCTCTATGAAGACAAAGTGTGCCTTCCACTGTAGCTCTCCACTGTGCTCAAGATCCCATAATGCTTCTACTTCTCATAGTGTCCATTCACTTCCTGACTATCCACCCATAGTTAATTTCTCCCTCTCCACTAAATATGTGTTCTCCATATTCTTTATTCTGTCCCACTGGTACCCACTGCCTTTGACTCACAAAGCCTCCCTTGATCCATGCTCCTTCTCCATTTTCTGGGGTATTTCTCTGCTCCTCTTCACAGCAAATTCTTGAATGGCTTATTTAGTCTTAGTCTTCACATGTCACACCATGATTTCCTTAATGCATTATCTTTCCTATACATGCCGTTGTTATCAAATACCAGGAAAATAACCAAGTCCACCACATTTGCAAGCCCATTTCAAACTTGTATTTATTTATCTTACTCAAATTCTTAGCAAGATTAGATTAGATTGCTACCTTTAAATACAACTTAATTTTTGTGACCTTTCATTTTGATCTTTTGCTTGCTTAAACCACTTCTGTCTCTTTTTCTGCACATCATCCCACCTCCGGTTCAAACTTACAAAGCTTGAGAGTCCAGCAGTCCTCCAAGGTCCACTGTCCTCTATGTGCTGTATTTTCTTTGGTGAGCTTTTATATTTCCCCTGGTTTTAAATACCATCAGTGTGGAAGTCTATCACATCTGCATCTCCATCACTGACTTCACCACTGAACTCTAAACTGTAATTAACTGCAGTTCTGTGTCTAACAATTCCACCGGGACAGCCATCATCTCATTAACCCTCAAGTGCTCAAACAGTCTTAATTTCCCCGGTTTTATCATTATCATGCACTATTGGAATCCTCCCCTTAAGTCCCCAGCAACGACACAGCCCTCAGAGACAAAATTTAAACATCACTTTTTTCTTCCTCTCATTCCCTCATCCCTCTTCTCTCGCGTGCAATGCCTTAACAAATTATAACAGATTCATCTTTTAAGTTGACTTTAAATTCACTCCTTTTTATCTCTACTCTTGTAGCTATCTCCAGTTGCAATTGTTATCGCCAGTATGATTTTTCTGATCTCTAAGTTCGTCGTTTTGTTTTCATCAAAAATAAACAAAACTGAATCATCTTTTTAAAACATAGAACTTCTCATGTTACATAAAACAGCCTCAACACACACACACACACACACACACACACACACACACAGACTTAAAATCCATCATTCACTTCCCTTCGTACTTAAAATAAAATCCAAAACCCTTACCACAACCTGAAGGGACTAAGGTATCCTTTTCAGCCTCAGGGTTTAGCATTTTTTTCTTAGTTTTTTATGTTCCAGTTGTACTAGCTTTCTTCTTTTTTCCCTTTTTTCTTTCTTTCCTTATTTCTTTCTCTCTTTCTTTTTTCACTCTTGTTGTGGTGGTGGTGGTGGAGATTGAACCCATGGTATTCACACTGAGCTACATCCACAGTCCTTTTCATTGTTTAAAACTTTGAAATGGGAGTCCTGCTAAATTGCTGAGACTCTTGATCCCCTTGCCTCAGGCTCCCACAGTGCTGGGATTACTGGTGTGTACCATGCAGCCAGCATAGCTCTCTTCTGATTCTCCAAACTCACCTCTATGAATTGAATGATTATGTGTTGGTGGCGGGTTGAAGCTGTAAATTGATCACATGTGTGGGTGTGAGGCAAGGCTGGTCTGATAACAAAGAGCTCTGGTGGCAAGCCACGAGAACAAGCTGCTTCAGTCCAGAGAACACCAAGTTCTGAAACAATCTAAGCAATGAGTTGCTAGGCAAAAAGGATGTCATATGACACCAACCTGCCAAATATATAAATAAACATTCTACAGTGGTTGAGCAGTTCCTTTCCTTCCATCTGGAGAGAAGGCTCCACCTGACCTCAGTTTTCTGTCTCTTATATCTTTATTTCTCCCATCCTCTCACTGTCTTTCCTCCTGGAAATGTCAAGAGCTATGTGGACTGCAGCAATATCTCCCTATAATTTGTATATTGAAACTTAACCCTTAACACAAAATATGTGGAATTGTGGTCTTTGAGATAAAATTAGATCATGAAGCTGGAGCCTTCATGCATGAGGTTAGCACCCAATAAAGGAAGTACACAGCAAGACAATCTTTACCATCCTTTCTCTGCCATGGGGAGACATAACAAGCATCTATCTATAAACCAGAAAGTGGGCTTCTGCCAGAATTTGGCCATGATGACATCCTCATCTTGGACCTCTAGCCTCCAGAACAGGGAAAAAGAAATGTCCATGGTTTAATCCTCCTAGTCTACAGTATTTTGCTAAAGCAGCCTAAACCAACCAACACATTCACCAAACCTTCTCTGCCACTATCAAGGCCTCCACACGTAACCGGGGCCTCTACAGGAAAGACATCTCCTAAATCCCTGTGTGCCTGGTTGTAGTCACAGCTCAAACTCTATCCAGACAGTGGTCCCATCTGTCTACAGTGTTGCCCTGCCTTAATGTCTTTAAAGTTCTCTGAAACTTACTTGTGTCATTATCACTCTCTGAAATTTTCTTGCCCATTTTTTGTTGTTCATTTGCTTTTATGTGTGTTAACTCTGTTGAGGCTGAGGACCTTCTGCATCACGTTCACCTCTGTCTCACACACCCGATCACCTAAAGCACAGCAAGCCCTGAAGCGGAATGTGTGGAAGGAAGCTGAACAGAATGAAAGAGGGTTTAAAGATGTTCTAATAAAGGCAACGATTCAACTACTTGACACTTCCCTAACAGCTACCTTTTCAAATTTCTCTAATAAATTTCATCTCTACCACTTTATTCATAGCAAAGTACATAGCACAGCTTAGCTCAAAAGCACAGCTCTGTTAAATAAAACTGATCTGACAAGATCAGACCACTGGGGTTCGGTCACTCACATTCTGGATGGCTGGAAATGATAATGTGCCAAACCTCCTTGGGTACTCAGTGAACCACAATCCCCACCATCTCCCTGCACACTCCAGGCAATTACCCATCTGGTTTGTCTGGCTCGCCCGGTTGTGTTTGAATGAAGCTGCTCAGCTGAAAGCGAATGGTGTCTGTCCAACCTGAAACAAAGCCTCTAGCAGCTGTATCCCAAGTCTACTCTCATTTGCAGCAAGTCTCTCTAGACAGCCATCAGAATCTTTCCAAGCAGCATCCAGACATTCAGAGACCTAAGAGAAAGAGTTGAGCCCATGGCGGTAGTCAGAGGCCTTGGGCTCTAATTTCTGTCTGTGTCTAATTCAGTGTGACTTCATCAAATCCCTGTACCACTCTGGATTTCTGTTTTCCCAGCTGCAACCATGGGGTTCATGCTAGGTAGTCTTTAGGAATTTCTTCCACCTCTAACATTCCACACTTGTAAACCACCGAATGACAGGCATTTGCAGAGTTGCAAATTCTCCAACCCAGAAACCCAGTCTCCAATTTACAATGAGTGGTGACATGACAGTCTTTGGGGTTTTTCATATTTGCCAAGATCTGCATAATTATGAGGTTACCCTCACCGCGCTCCTTTGACACACATGGATGACAAGCACTAATTACCCTTCTTCACTGAAGGGAGGAGAAAGGAAAGCACAAAATGACCGAGTCACTCACGCTGTTTCGCAAGAGCAGTGGTCCGGGAGACACTAGAAATGTCGGACTCAGGACACGGCCAGAGGACCCTGCTGGACAAGACTGGTACTTTCCTTTGCTTTGCTTTGTGCTTTCTTGTAAAATAAATAAAAAATCATTTTTGATTGCGTTCTCTTTTCTGAACAACTCACAACTATCAGAGCTAATACAATTGGATGAAAGAAAACTATTTCAACAAAAGCCTGTGAAAATTTTGTGTGGCCTGGCAGTTACTCACATGGGAGAGTCAGGACTTTGAAGCAACAGACATTCATCTTTGTTTTGAGAGTAAGTATTTTGCTAGGTATGAAGAAAGCACAAAAAGGAACAGATATATAACATCAGTTTCACTCTAGCTACACCACTTATTAGCAAGGTGTTCTCTTTGTGTCTTGGTTGTCACATATGTAAAATATGACTGATAAAAGGTGTCCACAATATTCCTGCAAGGATGGTGTCTGATGAGAAAAAGCAGTTGCTTTACTTGTGGATACTCAGTTTACTAGTCCCTGTGCCTATTTCTTGTCCTCCCTGCTGCGGGAAAGAAAATTAAAGTGCTCCCCACACGGACACCGTTCAGTTTACACCAAAGCCCTCTTCCATTCACATTGCTGGATACAGAAGAACCCATGGGACTAAAGCTCCTGGCTACTCTGAAGATCTCCTAAAACCTCCAGTTCCAACTGGGCTAAGAATCTGCTGTATCATAAGAAATAAAGAACGAGTAGTATGTTCCCTTTTATCAAAACAGAGTTAACCAAATTGTACCAGGGTCTATTCTCAGCACAGGTAAGAAGGACCTGTGAAAAGCTTATAAACTCCTAGACATAAAAGGTGCATACTCAGTTCTGTGACTGTTCTGTGAGCACCTTTTGTGTCATTCCCAAATGTCTGTGCTCCTCCAAATACCCATGTCAACCTACTTGTCCAGCTGCCTGACCAGCGTTCCTCCACCAGCAGGGCATCTGTAGAAGCTAGAGAAGAGCAGTGAGGAGATGAAAAGAAGGGAAAGGGCCAGGGGTAGTGGTGTGCACCAGTACTCCCAGCACTTAGGAGGCTGTGGCAGGAGGACCATAGCAAGTGGGAGGCCAGTCTGGGCTGCATAGTGAGTTCAATGCCAGCCTGGACCATACAGTCTCAAGAAAAAAAAAAAAATAGAGAAAGGGAGGCACGCCAGTGTGCGAAGCTTCTTATAACAGCTTGCTTCCTTCCTTCCAGAGATCAGAGAGTGGCATTTTCTAACATCAGGCTGCTCTGTACACAGTCAAAAATAAGGGACTGAAAGCAAGATGATGAACAGGAGGAAAATAAATGTTCATTAAGGAAGTCTATGTTCCTGTCATGTGCACAGATCTCTGGCTCATGGCAGGGACATGCTCTCTGGTCTGCCACTGTCCCCAAGGCTCAGTGGTCATCTGCAGACCACGGGCGCTTTTGCATTCCATTTCCTCCCCTCTGTAAATAAGGATGGTAGGAATGCACTGTTTTCAAAGTGATCACTGGTATGCAAAGTCTCCGCGTCCGGGAGCACCCTGAACAGCAGCTGACACACAGTACCCACACGTACCTCATGGGGGCTGTTGGCCCAGGACTCGTTAATATTTTCATGGCCTCTGACATGATACTGTGACAATTTTCTTTTAAAATAAGAACAAATTTTATTTCCTTAGGACAAATAGCAACACATACAGGACCATGAAGTTCCAACAATCTGTATCAACAAGTTTCCCAGATATTTCAGATAAGAAAGATGCAAAACTAATGTCTTGAGACTCTCTGGTGCAGAGCTACATAGTCTAAACTATTGGCCAGGAAGGGAGGCAGAGGCAGAGAAAAGGCGCTTCTAATAATTTACGTTCTTTATTTGTGATCTTAGATATATAAGACCAGACATGTTTCTCTTTGTTAGCTATGTAATAGATATAGAAACCAACACTGAAAACATTATTCTAAGGTGACTATTCTCTAGATAGAGAACATTTTGAAAACATAGATACATAAATCTACTGTCAGACATGAGAAGAATATGTAAATGGCCCTGACGTTGGGATATTTATCGCAAGAGCCCCTAAGTGGTACTGCTGACTGCCCAGGTTTGGAAACCAGTGCAAAAGCAAAGCCTCCACCACCAAGTCTGGTGCAAATGGCAGGCTCTTTCTTCAGTGCCCAGAGGAAGTAACCTTCCACTCAACCTGCACATTTGCCCCAAACATCGTGGAGCGCAGGCTTGTTTTCTAATGGAGGGAAGGAAAGCTATTTACCTAGTTTGCAAGCCAATGGAGAGCTTAATTAACAATCAGAGTAGATATGATTTCCTCCTCTCTCTTTGCCCTAGGAACTTGTAGAAATGACAGGATTTTTAATTAATGTTTAAAAAGCATTCTAAGATCCATGAATGAGAGGCACTGGATGGAGTTGGGCACTTCTTTGTGTCAATAATTCTTGGAGAAAATGAAGGAGAAAAGAAAAATAATACAAGGGAAATAAAAGACACCTTTTACTTACTTGATTTTTACTCACAAGAACTGATCTTGGAAGTTCTCACATAAGAACTTGATGAAAATTTATTTTCACACGTTCCTTGGCAAGTTTAAACACAATTGTGATATCTGTGCCGCCAAGAAAGTTCTTGGGGAACATAGTCATGAAAGACAGAATTCGCTTAGGGAACACGTGTTCTGAATTTAGAGCTTCCCTTTGCTGTTGCTGACTTCAACCTGCTGGTTGGTAAGTCTCAGACAGGCCTCAGTTCGTTTCCTTATTATTAGGGCTGGGGTGTGTTGGAGAAGGTCCCCCCGACTCACAAACTGGTGGAGATGAACGGAGATGCAGCTTGGGGAACCATGTCATTAGTCTGTGAGTTGTTACATGGGTTTTCCTGATAACACTCATGATGACAGTGACCTCACCTTGTACTCAAATTGAAAGATAGTAGAAAGAAACGATCGGGTTTTGTATATTTTTAGCTTTTACATCCCTTATAAAAAGCAGCTTGAGGAAGCAAAATGCAGTTGTTTGCTGGAGACCACTACAGAGCCACCCTAAGCAGGACTTAAATTAACCAACTGGCTTTTAATGTTCACTTGTAAATCTGTCCAAGGCCTAGGCTCTTTGTCTGGAACTGGACAGCAGACTCTTAGTAAGTGAACCTCTGTGAGTCATTAATCCTTACAAAAGCCTACAATGGCCAGAAAGCCTCGAAGGATAAGACAAGATCACAGCCAAAGACACCTGGATCCAGTCTCAACTCGATAAAGACTAGAGCCTCAGGCATCTCACTCTTGGGTGAATTAATTTAATCCTTATTAAGGATTAATTTAATACCTTACTAGGAGAAATCATTGAGTAATTCCACCCATCTTGAGTACTCCCCTCCCTTTTTCTGATAACCAAATATGGGCCATCCAGAGAAAGCCTTGGTCTTAGCCCTGAAAGAATCTCGATTTCTGTGAGAGGGCTTTGATCCTCTTAGAGCCCTGAAATCATTCCATTTGCCTCTTTTTATTTAGCCTTTGTTGTACACTTGTTTAGGAGATTGTGGGTCTGATCAACCTGCAATAACTAAGGGACATTATTAAACTGATAGCTGTTCTTCAAGATTCACAAATAGAAGCAATTCGTCCTGCACCCCTTTCCCACCTGAGCTCTTATTCTCTGTGCTGGTACTTTCCAGTTCTTCAGCTTTCATTTGATGTTTCTCTCTGCACCACCAATTAACATGTCTAAACTGCCATTATCTGGCTTTGCACATATTATTTATTACCTGTTATGATAGATGATATATTAATCCTCTCATACCAACATACAAACACCTTCATTTCTCTTCACTTCCACAAATACCCTGACATGTACTTTTGCTGAATTAAATATTGACTGCTTACATGATTATGACTACATAAATACTGTTTGACTACATATTGTAATTGTTTGGCTACATATTGTATGACTATGTAAATATTGTTGCCGAACTAGCTAATACACTGTGGCTATCTTGCCTACCTCATGCTCTATCTCCTGGGCTTTTCCCAGGGTCATTTACTACATAACATTTTTAAAATTTGCTTTGATATTTATCTACTCACTGGTTCCTTTCATAGATGCTCACAGAGCTATGACCCTTCTGTTAATACTACTTTATTTTCCACGTTGCCAAATACATTACATAACAGAACACTTTTGTTTTAGTTATGTTTCCTCATTGCTGGGATAAAATACCCAACATTCAAAATGAAGGCAGGCAAAGTCTATTCACCTCACAGTTTGTGGAGGTTTTAGCCCGTAATTGGCCGGCTCCAGGGCAGGGTGATGTGGCAGAGGGCCAGGGCGGAACAAGACAGCAGGGGCAACAAGAATAACAGCAGGGGCAAGCCTCTCATCCTCCCTTACGCTGTAAGCAGCTATGAGCCCTCAGCTTGTTGTAGCACCCCCTGTGCCTTCCCCTTGCGCAGGCTCAGGGTACTTACAAAGTGAGGACCCTGGCCCCCTGCTGAATCACTTACACTTCTAAACTTCTCAAGTTGACACGATGTATCAACCGTTAATTGTAACTTCTGTCTCTTTTTCTTTTGCCATAGACCTTCTTCACAGCTACCATCTTAAGTTTCCTTTTGCCATCTTCAGAACTTTCTTTAACCTTTCTCTTGTGTTGAATTCACTCCGCTGTGCAGTCCCTTTCTTCTTCATTTGCCCATACTTTAATGTAAACATCCTATACTGGCCCCTGAGAAAGGATCCTGGAAATCTTAAGTGTTTCAGTCCTCTGGTGTCTCAAAATGTACATGATCTAACTCAGCTAATTGATGGCATCTGGGTGGTTTCTAATCTTCATCTCTTGTAAACCCATGATTCAGTTAAGATTTTTGCAATATTTCCCTTCCTCAAATGAATAATATTCCCTGGTATATATGCTTTAAAGTAACACTTTTGGATATTAAAATAAGAATATCTTTAGTTATGTACCATATTACCAAATGGCTCTCTAAAGTAATTTCTAATAATTTGTGCTTATGAGAAGAGTAAAAGTGTTCCCATTTAGATTATTTTTCATTTATTATGTAGAACACTTGATCTCTTTTAATCTGGAGACTCTTTAGTTCATAGAAAATATCTCATAGTATTTTCTTAAGGATTATTTCTCTCAATTTTTACTTTTCAAGAATTTGTAATAGAGAAATGTGGCCCTCCAAGACACAGTCTCTGATTTTCTGTCCTTTGTTCTTATGTTCACTTTTATCATTTAACTTTACAGGCCTTCTCCAATGCACCCATTTAATCAATTTCAAGATGTATATATTTATAATTTACAACAAGATTTTGAAATACGTACACTTGGTGCCATTATTAAATCATACATTGCCTCACATGCCCATCATTTTTGTGGTAAGAACACTTCAAATCTACTCTTCTAGCAGTTTTCTACAATCTACTATTAACTATAGTCACCATGTTATAAGTTTCTTGAACATGAAAAGCCAATTCATTAATTTAAGTCCTGCTTAGGTCTGCTTTGTAGTGGTCTCCATCAAACAACTGCATTTTACTTCCTCAAGCTGCTTTTTATAAGGGATGTAAACAATAAAAAATAGGCAAAACCCTATCATTTGTTTCTACTATCTTTCAATTTGAGTACATGGTGAGATCATTGTCATGATAATTATCAATAAAATCCATATAACAACTCACAAACCCATGACATGGTTCCACATGCACCATCTGCATTTATCAGACTGGTAGTAGAAAACAACCACAAAATGATTGAAATACTAATTTTCACTTTATTCTTTTACCAGTAATTATATACTAGTGAGCCAGTATTTCAAAAAGAGTAAAGATGTTAGTAAATTATTTTAAAGTTTCTTTCAAATGCTAAAAAACTCTTAAAATGATTAGCTTCTCTTTTTTCTTTTTTTGGTACTGGGAATTGAACTCAGGACCTTGAGCTTGCCAGACAGGTGCTTGTGCCACTGAGCTATATCCCTGGCCCCTAGCTTCTTCTTTTTCTCTCAAATTAATGTAACATGGATGACCCAAACCAAACTGAAAACAGTGGTAATGAGCTCACTCACTTTAGCACAAATTGAGCTCTCATAATGTTTTTGCACAATGTGTTGAGATTCTCCTGTCAGCTTGAACATAAAAACACAAGCAGAAACCAAGACACTCCTCAGATCATGCCACCCTGAATTTTGCAAAGCTGCTTTTTAACATTATTGGTTTGTGATAATAAATTTGGTTTTGCCAAAAGTGACTCATCACTATGTTTCTGGGAGTTTTTTTACAGTACTTGAAATTGAACCAAGGGCCTTTGTGCTAAGATATATCCCAAGGCCTTTTTAAATTTTTTTTTTTTCATTTGGTTTGGTTTGGTTTGGTTTGGTTTGGTTTGATTTTGAGAAAGGGCCTCACTAATTCATCAAATTCCCCAGGCTGCCCTTCAGTTGGTCTCCTCCTGTCTCAGCCTCCCAAATTGCTGAGATTACAAGTGTGGACCATAATATCATGCTAATATTGCTATAATTTATATTACAACTATAAATAGGCTTACTCCAAAATATATAACTTCTTCTCAACACTATTCTTATACTACCGAGGATTTTTGGCTTCCATTTTCAAATATGGAGATGGGTCACCTCACAAGGAAAACATAAAACATGACTTCATTCTGCAAAATCCTCTGGACCCCAACTCTCTTTCTGATTTCTACTCACTAACCAATGACTCCAAAAATTATTTCCTTCCACCTCTAACTCTTTGGACACGATTCCAGCTTTACTCCGGAAATCACACCCTTGGAGTCATAATATTCCCACCTTTTTCCCTACTTGCCTGGGCTTCTTCATCACTGCTCACACCCTGATTGCCACGTTGAGCTCCTATGTGGATGCCTTTGCGCACGCCCTGATGAGAGTGCCCACTCTTCTCCTTGCCTGTCCAACAGAGGCCAGTGCCTGAAGGTGCAAAAGAATGTCTCACACTCATAGATGCCTCCCCTAAAACACCTGGAAGTTCTCCTTATTTCTTGCTTCTTCTTCCACCAGTGTGGTCCTTCCACAGATGATCGTAAATTATATCTGCATGTACTTCTTTCTCTTCCCCAGACAGGCTAGAGATTGCTTGAAGGCAAAGCTTTTTTTTCCTTTTTATTGTTTATTCTTTAAAACTTTATATTAAATTTATTTAAAAAACAAATTAATTTAAAATGCATTTAGCAGTCTAAAATTAATTCCTAGGTTCAAAAGTTATTTATTTGGTCTTCACAGAAAACATGAAAATTCAATCAGCCAAAAGCATTTTTTTAATTTTGAAAAATATTTACTTTAAAGATTTACCCTCTAGATATGTCGTTCCACTGTACTTACAATTATTTAATTTTAAAAAGACAATGATTTATTTCTCTGTGCAAACTTACTAGTTATTTCTGAAGTTTATGGAGAAAGGTTCCTCATAAAATTTAGAAAGAAGTCCAGACACTGCAGGATACAAAATCAATATCTTAAAAATCAATACCTTTTTCTATACACTAATAATGAAGCAGCTGAGAAAGAAATCAGGAAAGCAATTCCATTCATAATATCTTCAAGAATAAAACGCCTAGAAATCAACCTAGCCAAGGAGGTGAAAGAATTCTACTATGCAAATAATAGAACAGAGAAGAAGGGAATGGAAGAAGATACCAGAAGATGGACTATTTCCCATATTCAGGGATCAGCAGAATTAATATTGTTTAAATGGCATAATACCAAACAATTTGTGGATTCAATGCACTCCTCATCAAAATTCTAATGGTGTTCTTGCACTGAACTAGAAAAAAATGCTAGAATTCATGTTGGGATGCTAAAGATCCACAGCAATCCTAAGCAAGAAAAACAATCAATGCTAGAGGCATCAAATGATCTATATCAAATCACATTACAAAGCCATAGTAAACAACTGAATAACACTGGCACAAAAATGGATGCATGAACCAAGGGCATGGAACAGGAAACCAACAACAAGCCCATACAACTACAGTCACTGATTCTTGACCAAGGAGCCAAAATCGGGAAAAGGGCACCCTCTTCAACAAATGGTATTGGGAAAACTTGGTGTTCAATTGAAACTAGACCCTGACATCCCTGTACATAAAGCAATTCAAAATGGATTAAAGATTGAGGTACCCTGCAATATTGCAGCACAGAGAATAGTAGTAATTATCAGAAAATGGGGCTATATCAAATTAAAATGTTTCTGCATGGCCAGGGAAATGATGAAGAGAGTAAAGGCAGCCTATGGAATGGGAGAAAATTCCTGCCAGCTGCTTTTCTGATAAAGGATTAATATCTAGAAACACCTAAAGAACCCTAAAAGCTTAATACCAAAAAATCAAGTATCTCAATTAATGAATAGACAAGAGAACTGAACAGACACTTCTTAAAGAAAAAGCACACATACCCAATACATACATGAAAAGTGTTCACCATCTTTAGTCATTTGGGAAATGCAAATCAAAACTACAGTGAGATTTCATCTCACCCTAGTCAGAATGGCTGTCAGAATAAAAAAGCAGTAAATGCTGGCAAGGTGCAACCTTCTACATGGGTGGAGGGTATGCAAATTAGAACAGACACTATGGAACTCAGCAGGAAAATTCCTCAAAAAATTAAAACTAGAACTTCCATATGACCAAGCTATACTACTTTGGTATATGTATCCAAAGGAATTACAGTCAGCATTCTAGAAGGATACCTGCAAACCTATGTTTATCGCAGTTCAATTCACAATAGCCAAGATATGGGACCAGCCTAGGTACCCATCAACAGATAAATGGATAAAGAAAAATGGGGTATATATACAGAATGGAATATTATTCAGTCATAAAGAATAAAATATGTCATGAGCAGCAAAAGGATGGAACTGGAGATCATCGTGTTAGGCAAAATAAGCAAGATACTAAGAAGTATCATATGTTTCCCCAGCATTTGAAATCTAAAATGAGGTAGAAGAGAGATCATTGTGGGACAGAAAGAGAGGGGCCTATACAGAAGTTACAGGGATGGAGGAAAAGAGTTATTAACTGTATCACAAGAGGTCACAACAGGAACTTATCAAGGTGAAAATGTTGCAAAATTTGTTATTTTCAAAAATGCAGTAATGTATAAAGATACTGAGAAATCATCTACAATGTGTTCACCTAATTGTTTTAATCTGCCTCTGGGAATGAGATGTGGAGATAATTTTTATTTTAAGAGTACTTTTTCTTTGCTTATGCTAGTATAAAATGTTTCTAAGTGGAAGAAATTAAGAATTAGCATAATATGTGATGTTAATTAGCTTGATGTGTTAATTATCATTTCACAATGTATATGTGTGTCAAGTCATGATGGTGTCCACCCTAAATACGTATGAATTTATTTGCCAAATGTACTCAACAAAGAAGACAAAAAACTGTATCATACATAAGAACTAAAAATATGAAATATATTTTCATCAAAAGACTGTTAGATATAAAAGTCACTAATATGTGAAAATTAAGCAAAACATCCCTAAATAACAAATTGGTCCAACAAGAAATAAGGAGATCAATTAGAAATATTTTGAGGCAAGCAAAAATGATAATATAATATGCCAAAAGTGATAGAATGACGCTAATGAAATTCTTGGAGGCAAACTTATAGCTATAGAAGTGTTTAATTTTTTAAAAAAAGAATAACAAAATAAATCAAACATAAAATGTAAAACATTATCAGACACAATGTACTGGAGGACAAAATAGGTTAAATTTTTAAGACATTGACATAGGCAAAGACTTTATGAACAAAACCCCAATCACATAGGAAACATTATAAAGAATCAACAACTGGGATTTTATTTACTAAAAAGCTATTTAACAGCAAAATAAACTACCAACAGAATGAAGAAATAATCTACAGAATGGTAAAATGGGAAAAAAATTTATTAGCTATTCCTCAGAAGACAAGCTAATATCTAAAATATATAAAGAACTGGAAAAAATCAGATCATCCAAATGTAAAGACTCCAACCCCAAAATGGACATCTAAAGTGAACAGATACTTCTCAGATGAAGAAGTACAAACAGCAAATAAATAAATGAAAAAATGCTCAACATCATTGGTCATTCAAGAAACACTAAAACAACGAGATTCTGTTTCACTCAGAAAAGAACAGCTACCAACAAGAAATCAACCAACTACAATGCTAGTGGGGCTATGGGGGAAAATAAACGCTTTTCCATTGCCGATGGATGTATGAATCGGTACGACCGCTATGTAATTAGTGTGCAGACTCATCAAATAAACTAAAACTAGAGATTCCCATCAGTTCCCTTCTTCGTATCTTCCTGGAAGAGTAAAAAGCATCATACAACAGCGATTTATATACACCCATGTTTATAGCAGCAGGATTTGCAATAGCAAAATCTTGGAAACAGCTCAAATGACCATCAATGGATGAATAAAGAAAATGTGGTTTTTATATACAATGGAATACTACTCTGCCATAAAGGAGAGTAAACTTCAGGCATTTTTGGGTAAATAGATGTTCCTAGAGACCTAAATGCAAGAGGTGGAACTATAAAACTTGCAGAAAAATAATTCGCATAAATCTCTCTGATCTTGCATTTGTAAATGTTTTCTTGGAAGTGACACCAAAAGCACAAACAAGAAATGGGAAGGTTCACACATTTGACTTCAACAAAAATAAATTTTGTACATCAGAGACTATTATTCAGAGAGTGAAAACACTACAAAGTAGGAGGAAATCTTTATAAACTTTAAGTGATGGAAGTCTCACATGTAAGATATAAAAAGCATTCTTACAAATCAACAATAAAAATATAAAGAACCCAAGGAAAAGATCTGAATAGACAGTCTCCACAAAGGGCCAAGAAGCACATGAAATGATTTTTGACACCATTTTTCATCATGGAATTGCAAATCAAAACCACAGGGAGGTACCAGTTCAACCACTAGGACTGCTTGTATACAAAAGTCAGAAAATAACAGTTGCGGACATGAATATAGAAACCTTAGAGCACTCATACATTGTTGGTAGAATTGTAAAATGGTCTAATCACTTTGGAAAGCGATTTAGCAGTTCTTTAAAAGGTTAAACATAGTATTACCACATGCCCCAGATGTTCTCCTTTTAAGTATACACCCAAGAGAACTGAAAACATATCCACCCAAAACGTGTACACAAATGTTCGCAGCATATTTCGTAATCATCAAAAAGGGAAAACTCTATTCCATCAACACACAAATGAATAAAATATCACTTCCACACAATGAAACACTACTCAGTCACACGCATGAATGAGGTCTTATATATTCTATCAGTATTTCAGTGATGAACATTAAAAGGTTATAGAAAATGAAAGGAGCCCTTTACAACAAGACATACACTATATGATTCTGGTTTTATTCAATGTTTAGAATGGGCAAACCCATGAGAAAGAAAATAGATTATCAATTGCCAGAACCCAGAGGGAGGAGGTGTGGGGCATAACTGCTCATGGGAGCAGGGCTTCCTAGGTGATAAAATGTTCTTTAATTAGATGATGGGGTTGTTTGTTCAGTTCTGTGAACACACTGATGGCTGCTGAATTACACAATCAAAAATACTATCACATGGTGTCTTAGTTATTTTTCTTACTGCTGAGACAGAAATATCTGACCTGCAAAGTTAAAGGGAGGAAAGGTTTATTTGGCTCACAGTTTGTAGAGGTTTCAGTCCGTAACTGGCTGGATCCAAATAGTGTGGCATAGCAAAGGGGCTTTGCAGAGGAGAAACAGTTCATGGCAGGCAGAAGGCAGCAAGTAGCTAGCAAGCAAGCAGCAAACAAGCAGCCCAGCGGCCCAGCAGCATGCTTTCTGTCCTGTATACCCTATCTAGGCTACCATCTCTTAGGGTGGGTGGCATTCATACATAGAGTGGAGGAGCCTTAATCCTAGCATCACACCATGAATCAATCCCTACATCACATCCTCGATCCCATCCTCACACAGCCTAGATCCAGTCACCTCTGAGAAGCCCCACTGTGGACATGAGGCTTTGGGAGGACATCTACATATAAGCCACCACACATGGCTTATCACAACACCATGACATATTGTCAATCTCTATTCAGAGATTGGGGGAAAATTGCAATATATTATGTCAACAAAGAGATAAAACAATTAGTCTAGGGAATAAAGATACTTTCTTCAAAACACAGATTTCTTTCATAGAAATTGTCAAAATAAACCACTTTTTAACATGACACATTATTGATATCAAGTGCATTTTGACTTATTAAAGGATAATTTGTTTCATTCTTTACTATCCAGATGTCTTCAAAGACAATTTCTTTAAAAATGAATGTTCATCTTTAGCTTGTCTTTATTGCTTATCATTTATTGTGTGTTTGTCTCTATCTGTAACTGTATGCTGATATAGGACACAAAAAGAGAAGCACATTCACTTTATTGGTCTCATCTTTTATCATTTTGTGGTATTTACTAAACAGACCAATTTGTTTTGCTTTTTTTGGGTGTATTGCTGAATTTTAAAACAAATTATTATCCCTAGCATACCAGAATTTTTTTTCTGTATAACAATTCTACATCCCAGAGAGACAATCTTGAGTACATGTTTTACCTCTAGACAAGTTTATATAGGAATAATAGATGCAATAATTTCATTTATAATTTCCTGAAATCCTGGTTATTGCCTGAATTGGAAAACCAAACCTAACCATATAGACTCTCACTCAGTATCCTTGGCACTGAGTTTGAAATCAGCAGTAGAAAGAAAAACAAATGATGCATTTCCACCACAGCAATCAATCAATATTCCTTTTTTATTGCTTAACTGAATGTAATACTATGAAGTAAAGCCCCTAGACTTGACATAGTCATCATGCAAAATACATAGATGAAGACTGCCTTCTCTTAAAAATATAAGCAAAACCATGTAAAAATAGGCAAGTTTCCATTAAATAAATGAAAAATTTAAAACTTTTCCTTTCCATGTCATTTAAAGAAGGAAAATTATCATTTTAAACAATATTCAAGTTTATTAAACAAATTTTAAAAAGTTATAAAATGTTTACTTGTCAGTAGCTTCAAAGTTTATGTTGCTGCCAAATTTTGGAAATATAATGGAAATTTTAAATCTGCTAACACCGCTGAATTGATGTTACTCTGGATTCTAAGGTGTCGATTTCTTCCTACAAATTTTTCTTTGCTCCTTCTAACATTTCTTGTGTTTCTTCTTGAGAATGGCTAGTGAAACCATCACCAATCTGATAAGGTATCATTAAGCAGTCATAATCTGCGAGCATGAGGTCATCACAAGCGTCTTCTAAATTCTGGAGTTCTTTCTTTTTTACTTCTATTTCTTCCTTTAGCTCTGTGACTCTATTCACATTCTGTGCAAATGTGTCTTTTATTTATCTTCAAAAGTAACATTGATATCTTCTGCAGCTGACTTCTTCATAGCGGCTGCCATCTTAACAGTATTCTTTTTTCTTTTTTTTTGCGGTACTGGGGATCGAACTCAGGACCCTGTGCTTGCTAGGCAAGCGCTTATTCCACTGAGCTATATCCCCAGCCCCATCTTAACAGTATTCTTAAAACTAAATATAAATGAGAAACAAAATGTACCCCTGAAAATAATAAGGGGAAAGGCACACAATGAGTGTTCATCATTCTGTAACATGGGCTCCATGGTGACTCTTAGGCTTTGAGTTTCTCTGGCTCTTCAAAGCAATGACATCACCCCATAGAAAAGAAAGGAAATACCACTCACAGAATTAGGGTCTCTCATAGCCTACCTATAGCTCCGTCTTACTGTGATTATTTTGTTGTAGCTCCAAGTGCCAACTTGCATTTCAGTCATGTTATATTCAAAGCACTAATATACACAACATGTTCTGCATTTATTATTGCTTTATAAATATTTATCCTTCAACTCTGTGTGCCAGGTTTATTCTTGGCACTTGACATAGAGCACGGAAATAAGAAAGAGTCAAGTCTTCACCCCAATGAGCTTGTATTACAGTAAGTGTAAATGGGCAATAAAAATATATGAAAATTAAAAGAATTCTAGAGAGTGGAAGTTCATGTATAAAGAACCAAAACAGGACCATTTTAAAGAATAACTGGAGAGAAATTTTTGATTGAGCTGTCAGGAAAACTTCTGTTGAAGAGGATGTTTAAACTGAGAAGTAAGTGATCAGAAAAAGTAAGTACAAAGAAGTAAGTGAAAGACTATCACAGTATTCTTAAAAAGTAAGCTTGGCTGGTTGAAAAACCAAAAGAATCCCACTGTGGCCAAATGATGACAGCTAACAATCGGTCTCCAATGATGCTGGGAGGCTGGGAAGGAGCCATGCTCTTGGATTCTGGTGAGTCAGAACAGAGGGGCTGTTTGTGTCCTAATGGGAAAGACCCAGAGCACAGTGAGAAACTGACACATGGTGAATAGAAAGGCGGCTTTCACCCTGCACCACGAGACTAGTTTTTTGTTTTTGCTTCGGGCTCTGATTTTGGAAGGACTTCACTGGAGTACTGGTATACTAATCACCCTAAAGAGAAATAATGATGAAGGCTTCCAGTAAAGATAGGGTCATTAATTTTCACTCTCATGCTTCTTCCCTGCCCCAGACAATGATAACAAACAAACAGAAACATGGAAAAAGTGAGAGTCATCTCAAAAATCAAGATAAATATCTCATGAACACAACAGAGGAAAAACAGCATGGTCAGTTGGACTGGAGCTAGGGGCAGAGTCTTTCAAATCTAGAGAAGACTTTGACAGTGGCAAAAGTGACAGGAACCAGGCTCTTGGCCTATAGCCGGAGGCATTTAGGGGCTATGTCCCTTCTGAGAAAAGGACTAGAAAATGTTCTCGCCATGTGACAAGCACAGTGGTTTTCAGTGAGGGATATTTCTCACTCTTGCCACCTAGGGGGCAGTTGGCAGTGTCTGATGACATTTTAATTGTTACAAGCATAGATGTGCTACTCACATCTAATGTGTAGAGAACTGAAAGCCTAGAACCTATGAATCCAAAGCCACCATGGCAAGTAATTATCTGTCCTAGCATGACAATAGTACCAATATGTTGACTGCAAACTGCTGAGTGCCTAGTATCACCCATGAGAAACCCCTGTGTATGAGTTAAACTTTAAATATAACTCACAGGTCCTGGAACACCAGAAAACACAGGCAAAGTCTCTCAGTCAACAACCAAGCCAAGCTGTCCATCAGCTCAGTGATTAGGTACAGTATGTGAATTTATCACTGAGTACCAGGAGTCACAACATAATTAAAAATAAGAAAAGAATTATTAAAACAAAACTCTAACTTCTGAAAGTATACATACATGGAAATACACAAGTTATATCATGAAAAAATAAACACAACTAAAAATAAATATGGTTCATGCCAGTGCCTCATATGTTACATACATATTGAAGGTTATGAGTATGCTAAGAGATAAACGCAAAAGACAATGACTGCACAGCTCAAAAGATGCAGTGTCCTAATTGACACATCTCCCACCTTCCAAGAGCAGCTTAACTGCACAGTTACCTGTAGGGTGAGATCCCAGGGGTGGGAAGTGACGTTGGAGGTTAATGCAGGGAGAGCTAATCTAAGGTATGACTGGACATGTGCCCTGCAGGGACCCATCTGCAGCCCTGAGAAGACACCTCAAAACCACCTGCCCAAGAAACGAACAAGGAGAATATTTACCTGTGCCTCTCTCCACTCCCAGGGTCAGGAGTGTTTGCCCACAGTGATGGTAGACCAGACCTACATGGATGCACAGAGCATGGAACACATGAGACAAGGTTTGGTTACCCCCCCACAGCCAGATGTGCAGCACAGCTGGAGCAAAAAGAGAGCCAAGAAGTGTGAGGCAGAGCGCAGGCTATAGCTGACCTATGTACAAAAGAGAGCTTGAAACAGCTTACGAAGTTCATCAGGTAACTGAACACAGGTGAGCGGTCCAGACAAGGCAAGATCAGGACCAACAGTGGTAAACAAGGGCAATTCACAGAGAACACCCAAAATTTACAAATATGTCTCAACCAAACAATGCGTAGCCGCTGCCATGAAGCAGCAGCTCAAGCAACCAAAGGCAAGTTTCACAAACAACCCTAAATCCAAGAAGAAATCAGTGTGAAATACGCAGAACAGAGGACGTATGAATCTTTAAAATGATACTAAGAGACTCTGAATAGACAAATACACAGAATCCTGTTCTTGAATATACAGTCGGTATCTTAAGGATATCAGTTCCCTCTACTGATCTCTATTTAATGAAATTCTCTCATTTCCACTATTTTTGGTAAAACACTGTGATTCGGTTGCTCACATGCAAACATTACCACACAGAGAAACACAGGGTAAGTCTAGAAGAATGATGGAGAACTCGCCCTGTTCTGACACAGTGCTTAGAATACCACCCCATGAGCAAACCGGATCCTGTGACAGGATTGAAAGTTCAGCATGGGACTAATTCTAAGCTGGTTAATATACGGTAAACATGTTATTTCACTTCAATGGGGAAAAAGATAAATTATTCAATAAATTGGCTTGAGATATCTGCTTTGTCTACTTGGGTTCCTAACTTTATAGAAAAAATAAATTTCAGCCAGATCAAAGATTCACAATCAATTATGGGTATAAATACTACTTAAAATTATGAGGTAACATTTTTCTGCAAAGGTGGAAGGACTTTTTGGATAAGATAAAACTCAGAATCCCAAGGAGTAAACATGGATATCTTCACAAAATACTTTTGTCTCCTTGGCAAAAAAGTACCATGAATTAAACCAAACAAAGAAATGATGAATTGAAACAATTCCGGGGGCAGGTACTGGGGCTTGAACCCAGGTTCTTCATATTGACTTACATTCCCAACCCCTTCTTCATTTTTTGAGACAGAACTGGCTAAATCCTCCTGCCTCAGCTTCTCAGAGTACTGGGATTACAAGTAGGGGCCACACTCAGTTTGAGACAATTATTAAATACTAATTTCAGCATGGTCTAAATTATAATCCTTTTGATATACATAGAGTGTCTCCAATTTTGTAAGAAAATTATTTAAAATGATGGGAAAATATGCAAAGAATTTAAACAGACAAGGCCTAAACATAGCTTTTAAACATACGAAAAATGTCCTAAGCCCACTGAAGGGGATTAGATAGGGCACCCCAAAACGTGCTTTTTGCCTGATGATTATTTGGAGCTAAAGGCAACAGAGAAAGAGCGGACATTCTAGCTCCGGTGTGGGACAGCTTGCTGTCCTCTCATCTGCCCCAAACCAGGCCATGGATTGCGTGTGAGCCAGGGGCTCCGCAGGAGAGAAGGGGGAAGCACACTGTCACTGGACCAAGTGTGAGCACCAGGCCGCCTACACAAACAGAACTCGCTGAGAGAACCCCCGTCTTCCTCTGGTTCCCCCACCTATTCCTTGCTTATCAGGCCACAGGTCTTCAGCCCAAGGGTCCAAGTCCTCTTTCTTTGGTACAGGCACTTCTTCATATTGTATTGCCTTTGCTGAAATGGTATACAAGCTGTATCTCTGGCCAAGCCTTTGAGGCTTTGCTTCTTTTCTATAAAGCCCTGTACACAGAAAAATGCTAGCAATAAAAATCACATCCCTTTTCTTCTGTTCATCTAGCCCTTGTCAGTTTAATGTGCAGGCCCCTGCCACTGAACCTAAAAGAGTAGAAGAAAAACTTTTTTGCTCCAACGTTACTTATAAGAAGAAAAACAAAAATAAAATACAATTTTAATAAAATAAAATTTGATAAAAGTTAATATATTTAATAAAGTAAAATATAATTTTATTTATCGCACTGACCAAGATAAAAAAATGGATAACACACTGACAGAGTGAATGAGGAGTGGTAGGCAAGTATCTTGTACGCAGCTGTGAACAACTTCCATACAAACAAGCAGACGTGGCTCCCAGAACGAAAGCCAGCACCCTCGCTCCTACAAATAAACTCGCACTTATATAAAACCAATCACTTACAAGAATGTTCACGGAAATGTCATCCGTAATAAGTTTGTCGATATTGTTTGTTTTAAGATAAAAGTTCTTTAAAGGTGCAAACTAAATAAATAAATAAATAAGAAGTCTTCCCATACAACAGGACAGTACCGACACTTATAAAAAGTGCTAACCTCAATACTCATAGCCCAGCAGTGATTTGCATGATATTTTGAGTGAAAAGCTGCAAGCTGTGAGGGAAAAGGGAACACACATGTGTAGCCATCTAGGTACATAGGACAGACCCAGGAGGGGCCTCTGGGACCAACAGGAACAATAGCTGCTGCTGGGAAAGCTCAGTGACTGGAGGCTATAGGTTGGAAACTGAATTTTGAATCAGATTCCTCAATTTTCTCTTTTGAAAACAAAGCTCAAAATACATGCTAATGTGCACTGTAAATCTCTAGAGCATTTTTGAATCATACTGAGTCACAGAGCCACTTTTTAGTGATGAGACAGTCCAAATAGTTGTGTCTCCTCCATGTCATCTGTACTAAGAAATGATTTTTCTCTGTCTCATTCATCCCACAGTGTGTGCCATCGCCACACTTAGAAGAGCTGCACGTGGACTTGGTCGTCTGTGTCCGTGTCTCCCCCGGTCCACAAGACCACGGGTTCTTTGAGGCCACCCCTAGAACCTCATTCATCTCCGTGTCACCAGGACTCATAAGAATGCCAGCATGTAACAATTTGCTGAAATGACACATCTTCCTCCTTACAATTTTTACCAAAAGGAGCTCTGCTGGCAAAGGGCAGAAAGGAGCCACAAACAGGGACACATGGCACGGCCCAGACCGCCTATCCATCCAGAAGAGACCTGCCTGCCCTGTCCCCTTGGTTACCCTGACTGGTCCCTTGACCACCCGGCCGCCCTTACTACTGTAACCCCTCAGAAGGCCATCTGCTCTGCTCAGGGAGCGCCAGCCCCAGGGAGAAGTACTCAGCTGCGCCACATCTTCAAATCAGGTCAATTACACCGCTGCGCCCTAATTGCCCGTGACGGCTTGGCCATTGTGCATGGTCATCAGTAATTTCCAGCTCATTGTGGCCAAAGAATCTGGGCTAATGAAGGTTCCAACCTGTGCCCCAGGGTCCTGGACAATGCCCAGCTTGTACCTTTGCTCCACATGCTGGATGTCATCTCACACCCTCCCAGTTGCTGAATTTCAAGCTAAAAGTGTAGGTTAAAATAAAACTGTACTACAGAGAACAGAACGTGGGCATCACTTAAGGGCAACAGTTCACTTCCAGAAAAGAGCAGCAATAGCATAAAGCTGACAAGAGCCCTCAGTGGGTGGCAGCCTGAAGCCCTGAGCACAGTGCTGGGTGGTCCAGGGTAAGGTGGTGGCAGCGAGCATGGGACACTCTACTCGTCCTAAGGCTGACCTCAGGGGGCTGAGCTGAACAATTTACTGGGCCAAATTTAGGCGCTTTGGAAATACTATCTGTCCAAGACTTCTCATTTAAGAAGTCTTTGTTCATCTTGCCCTACTATAAACAAATAATCTTGCAGAAAAGTGAGAGCACTTGACTTCCTTTTGTCTGATGGTAAACAAGGAAAAATTTGATGAAAATGTCCCATGGGGCACGTTTACAAAGACCGAGTTTTAACAAAAAACCACCTCTGGCTTTGCTACCGAGAAATTTAGGATGTAAACCCTATGTACTTCTCTCTCTCTCTCATGATTATATATAATAGTCAGTTAGTCGCACACCGGAACACCTTCTCAAGGTGAGGAATTTTGCTGCTCCATATTTGATGATGAAACTAACAAGAATGGTTGTCCTGTCCACTCTCTCCTTCTGCAGAGTAACTGGAGCTCAGATTCATGCAGATGCTACGTCTGACATGGCATCACATTAAGGCAAAAAGCCAGGCTTTTGCTGTCAACTCACAATATTATAACTGTTTTATATCTAACATTCTTTCCTTGTTGCAAGGAATTTTCTAATTAAAAGGGTAATTTCCAAACAATTTTGCCAACTTCCCACTCCCTCTTTATAACTAAAGAGTCCAAGTAAGACAGGTGTGTTCCCAAGTCACAAGGTTTGGGGCTGGGGATATAGCTCAGTGGAATAAGCGCTTGCCTAGCAAGCGCAGGGTCCTGAGTTTGATCCCCAGTACCGCCAAAAAAAAAAAAAAAAAAACCAAGTCACAAGGTTTAGTGGTAGTAATTACAGGTCTGACATCAGGTCTCCTCCATCCCAAGAAAGTACTGTAAGCCTCATGGAACTTTCACTTGCCTAAGACTCTTCCTCTCTCTTCTTTGCTACAACAAACACACACACACACACACACACACACACACACACACACGCAAAGTTTTCTGGTATTTCCATTACCAAGTGAAGTTATGCTTGGTGAATAACCCCAAACCCAAAATAACCAAAATTTGTTCTTTTCTCCCAAAGCCACATGAAGACTATGATAGAATGCAGTCACTGTGGGAAACACTTGTCCAAGGAAATTTTAAAAACCACTTCTCAGGTCTCAGCATGCTAAATGCATTGTAGGATTAACACGCTTTAAAGAAAAGTAAGATGACAAAGTACAGACTCATTGGCTTAGGAAAACTAAATGTCTCCCAGAGGTGAGATTCCATTTCTACTCTCTTCTGCAGAAAAAAATTCAGTCACATATCCTTATGGATACACAGGAAGGAGAGCCCGCAGCCCTTCCTGTGATCTGTGATTATAACACTGAGATGAAGAAAACCCTGAGCCAGAATCTGAGGACTGAATTTCAAAGTAATGTCTGCCCCTCACCCAACATGTGACCCAGAGCAGGTAACTTCTCCTCATTTGTAAGTGAAGGCAAAGCTTTCCTATGCTGCCCAAGTATCCTACACTTCACATGGCCTTCACTCCTTGATTTTCCTTTTCCACAGTGCTTTTGTCCTTTTTGTGGAGAGTACATTCCTGTCAAAACAAATAAAGGCCGCGGGTTATATTGAAGTAACGGATGAGTTATGTCTTGTGGTGTTTGATTGGGGTTTTAAGGGTTGTGCCAGGTGGTGCCTGGGATGAACCGCATTCTCCAGCTCTGATGGGGGCCAATCTTAAGGTCCCTGTGGCCAGGCTGGGGAGTGACGTGAGCTGGCTGCAGCCGTTAGTTAGAAGAAAAGCAGAGCAGATCGGTTCTAAAGTAATGGGGCAACATTGCGCATGTGCCCTCTAAACTGACAGGAGGCCTTTGGCCCCTTAAGTCAGGCGCTGAAATGGAAGAAGGCTTATGCTAAGGCAACTGTGGAGTGACTTTTTGATTTGTAGCTTTTGTTAGTATGTGTTTGCACCCCGGAATGATCCCATTGCCTGAGGGAGCTGGCGTGTGCACACAGTGCACCTTCACTCTTTTCCCTCCCCCTCCCCCTGCCCCTCCCCTCCCTCCATCTACTGGTCCCCTTCTCATTTGAAAAGGGTCCATCTCCTTATTTCTTACTATCTTTTATTTTGTTCTTTATTCGTACTTTGGGTTACTCGTGTGATATTTAAGCTCGTGTGTCTGGTTCATTTCACACAACATTATGGGCTCCAGTGCATCCATTTTCCTGCCAATGACTCAAGTTTATTCTTCTTTATGGCACAGTGGTACTCCGTTATGTATAAACTTTTTTCTAGCTCTATGAAGAATGTTATTGGCATTTTAATAGGTATGAAAATGACTCTCTAGATTGCTTTTGGTAGTATAGCCAAAACACATGAGATCTTTCCATTTTCTACTGTCTTCTTCAATTTCTTTGTTCAAGATTCTGTAATTTTCATTGTATTTGAGGTCTTTCACCTCTTTGGTTAGGCTGACTCATGGGCACTTAGTTTTTCTAAAGCTATTGTGAGTGGAATTGTTTTCCTGATTTTTTTTCTATGAGGACCAATTATTGATGCACAGAAATGCTACTGACTTTTTATTTATTTTCTATCCTGCCTAAGGGTACTAAGTGTGTGTATATAGACATAAACATATATGAACATATTATGCATATAGACATGAGTGTGCATATGAAAGTGAGTGAGGTGCTTAGCATTGAGCTTTAGAAATTTTTTGACTTCTCAAAACATAGCTTTTAGTTGTATATTTCCTAGTAAAACAACATTCAGCAGGATGTCATGGTACATGTCTGTAATCTCAGCATTTGGAAGGCTGAGACAGGAGGATCACTACAAGTTTGAGGCCAACTTGAACTACATAGTGAAACCCTGTCTCAAAAAGACAAAAAAGAAGAAAAAGCATTTATATTTCAAAGAAAAAAATTGGTATTACATTTAAAGAAATTAAAATAAGTGCTTTACATTGATTATTACATGCTGAGCCCAGTCAGATCTGGGATCCCTGGAGAAGAGAAGCTGGCAGTTTCACACCAGCAAAGGAGGCAGCCCCGTCTGTTGGGGCATCTAATGCGGGGTGACCAGGAAGTCATGCATCGGGTTTTGCTTTACATTTAAGACTGATAGGAGCAAATATGTGATGTGAAGAAAAATTATTTATATAGGACGGATTTCCTGCAGAAGGAAAGGTAGGTAGATGAAAAGTGCAAAGTTTTCATTGTTAATATGTGGCTGACAGAAACACTAAGCTCGTTTTTGTTCCTGCAAGGACCTGATTTCCTCTCAAGTCCTAAATACCTTTGTTATGGTTGATACATTGTGTCAACTTGGGGAATCTAGAGGTTTGGCTATGTAACAGCAGTTGTAAATCTTATGGTAAAAAGGACATGCCCTTACGCTTCTGGGATGTTGTCTTTTGTGTTAATTTAGGAAGTTTAGAAGGTTAACTATGTGACTCAGAAGGGAGCCGGGGTGCTTATTTGTATTCATCCTAAACCTGTGCAAGAGGAGGGCATGCAGAGGGTGTGGGTGTGGAGAATCACCCCCACCTCCCCAGAGCTGGTAGGCTGTTTTTACAAGGTAAGGGGAGAGGCTTCTTGCAGCCATTCCTCCCTTTTGCTGGTTGTTTTGCTGTGCTCTGCTGCCATGAACAGTTTTGCCCTCTGCCACGTGCCACTCTGCCTCTGAACCAGCCAAGTATGGGCTGAGACCTCCACGAACTGTAAGCTAAATAAACATTTCCTTCCTTCATTTTGGGTGTTGGGTATTTTGTCTCAGCGATGAGAAAAAAGTAGCCAAGACAACCTTGTTCATGCAAAAGGTTGCAGAAATGCAAAATTTTTCATTAAACAAGAGAAATAATCACCAGCTAGGTTTGTCTTTCTCAGACCTCGGTCCTGTTCCACATTCACTGGCATTGGGGCCCAACCCAAGCCAGCCCTGAGGTTTGGCTCATGAGTTCTGTGGGCAGAGTTAATGGTGCTCTCACTTGGTCCGTCTGCAGACCAGAATGACGGACGTTTGTCTGCTGAGTGCACTAAACTTCAGCTCAAACAGCTGCTCCTCAGCATGCCTGAGAGCAGAAATTCAGGACTCTCCCTTCTTCATTCACCTCTTTCTTGAGTTCCAGGAAGACTTTGTCCTCTCTTGCTAGTCCTTTCTCATATGACTCACTAATGTAACTAACATGTTATGTGGTTTCAATCTATATACACAGTGCATCCATGTACTCATTCTGCAGACATTTATTGAGAACTCTGAAGTGGCAAACCTCTGTGCTGGAAGTGGAGATACAAAATAAACAGGGTATCATCCTGGTACTTGGGCCCCTGTGATGTGGTAGGAGAGATAGATATTAATGCAGAGATTGAGGTAAAGTGTTATAAATGTTCAAAAGTGAGATACGCATTAAAAATTATCAACATTTCTGCTTGAGAACTTACAATGCAGGTTACATGATGAATATTTCATGTGCATTTAAATCAGCCAGTCTTTGGGCTGGGGATGTAGCTCAGTGGCACAGCACCTGCCTGGCAAGCATGAGGCCCTAAGTTCAATCCCCAGTACAAAAAAAAAAAAAAAAAAAATTCAGCCAGCCAGCCCTAAAGACACTAGAACTTAAACCAACATACTTTTAGTATGACCTCATACTAAACAATTCTGGAAAAATATTTTCCTGTTTATGTGCTAAAAACACTAGGAGCAAGCAAAAGGACTTTCATTCCATAACGCCTCACTGCTGAAAGGTGAGACTATGGGCCAGCTGAAAACGTTCTCTCACCAAGACCACAGCTGTTCTCCAATGTTTTCCACTGGTGCCTGGGTGGGGCCAAGAGCTCAAAGTTGTTTTATCATAGACACCACCCAACCCCATCCCATCCTCTGCCTTAAAAGACACAGCTTAAAATCACAGCACTAAGGCTCTAAAACATGCTGTACGTACGCTATATAAAACTTACTCTCTCTCTCTCTGAGTATATAGGTGTATAGACATGTATACACATATCTATACTAAAATCTTGGTTTGTGAGCATACTTTGTCCCGGAAACACGCTGGCAATCTGAAGCACTTGTACATCAAAGCGTGTTTCCCCATAAGAAGTAATGGAAACTCAGATGATTCATGCCACAACCCAAAACATTGATATGAAAATTGCAGAGCTGTAATATAATACCCAGTAATACAAACTACAAAATATAAAGAAAAATAAACATGTTAACCTGAACTGACTGTTGAAAACCTTTGTGGCTAGCGTGCAGTGTGCACAAGAGCAAGGAGGGTTGCTGTGCAGGACTGTCACCCTCACTAACAGAATCACTGCTCTCTAGTGGCTCAATGGAATCTTTTTCTTCCTGTGCAACTTTAACAAGGAGCCTGCACAATGGCACTTGTTCTTGCTTTCTTTTGAGGATTTCATGGGAATGTGACATTGCATTGTTATTAAACAGCATCATCGATTGCATGACTGCAGTCTTATTCAGGTGGTGCTTCCTAAAAAGTTTGCACTGTTTCTCACATTTTACAGATCTCCCTAACCTCATTTGAAGTGAGGATTCCTCCACCTTTTTCTCCTCCTCCTCTGCAGAGGAGGTGTCCCCCAAAGCCTATTGGGAGACACCCCCACAATCCCTCACAGAGAGAAAGAGATCCGTTGTGATCATTTGACATTTGGCATCATATACTACTAGTATTGCAAGATGCTGTTTGTTTATCAAGTTAAAATTTATGACTTGCAATCCAAGGTGATATACCTATATCTAGAGAGATACAGACAGATACATGATAGATAGATAGATAGATAGATAGATATCTTCCTTCATTTCCCCATTTTGAGATATTACTAAAACTCAATGAAGATGGCCTTCTACCTTGCTTCAGTGGACCTTTCTGAAAAAGTTTTTCAGTCTCTTTTGGGAAAATGATAATCAGCAGTCATATCACATGCACCATATTATATGTGTATCAAGATTTATATGACACATGTAAATCTTTTTCTGTCAATTCTGCCATTTATACTGTGTCCTAACTGCACTACAGTCAGAGGAAATTATAAATACAAGTCTATTTGACTCACTGTTATGGGAGCTGAGAAGCCCAGTGGTGTGGTTCTGACATCTAGTAGAGGCTTTTGCTGCACTGTAATATGGCAGAGGACACACTTGGTAAGTCAGAGCAAGAGTACTGGCTCAGGCTGCTCTTCTTTCTCTTAGCGAGCCGTTAATAGGAATCTTATCCCCTGACTTTACCTAATCCTAATTACCCCTCAAGAACCCCATTAACACAGGAATTTGGAGATAAAGTGTTCAACTCATAAACTTTTTGTAGAATCATTCAGACTGTAATATGGTAAATTAAAAGGCAAAGCGATGTTTTATTGGGAAAGGTGTGACGGAAAGACACAGTACAGTTGCTCTTTGGGTCTATTTACCCAGTTTTCAAGAGAGAAGTACCCATGTGCCACGTCAGACACATGAATTTGTTAAGATAACTTAACATCACAAAAACAGCTCAAACTAAGGCTACTAGGAGGGTGAAATGCTAGGCGGACCCTCCTCAGGTAGAATAGACAGAAGCTTTGGGATTTGACCCTTAAGAAAGTATTGGTATTATAGGCACCATAAATGACGACATTTCTTCCCTGAGCAAATGAAGAATAAAACTGTGGGATATCACCAATGAGAGACTGAAATTATTACCTTTGCTAAGAGTAGATAAAAGGAGGATGTGGCTTTAGGGTTTTATTGCCGAATGAACCTTCTAATAGAATGCACAAGTAAGTGGGCCCACCGACCGACAACCGGCACTGGACTGAGGATCCAAAGCCAGGTAGGAAAGCTCAGCAGGAGCAACCACAAATAGGTGAGAAAAAAAAAAAAAAAGCCGAGAGAAAATGGTGGCACAGAAGCCAGAGAAATATTCAGAAGACAGGAATATTCAGTGTTAAATGGTGCAAAGATCATGCAAGATATGGCCTAGAAAAGTACAGTGGTACTGGAAGCTGAGGATGTGGCACGCTGAGAGCAGGAGCCAGAGCTGAAAAGTGAGATCCAATCTGCAAGGGTGCAGGGCTCACTCACAGGAGCTGAAGCAGAATGTGAACTGCCATGCCAATTCTGGGTGACTTCGTACGTGCTCCCTGACACACTACCTTCTCCCATGGCGAGAGATGTAGAGCACACTTGTCATTAACGCTCTTCTACTTGTTTGGTGGCTAAGACCTTTGTTACCATCTACACTAAAGCTCAGAGAACCAGTGAATGCAAGTTAGTGAGTGACTCGGTAGACCCCTCTCTTTCCTTTTCTGTAGTTTCACTTGCTCACCGACAACCTTTGTCTGAAATATTAAAAGAAAAATGTGAGAAATTCTGAGTAAGAGGGTGAAATCTCCAATCACTCTACTCCATCCACCCCAGGACAAGAATTGTCCCCTTGTCCAGTGTATCCCCACTGTGGACGCTACCTATCCGTTAAGCATTTAGTAGCAACTTTGAGTAGCATACCAACTATGTGAAATACAAATAACATAAAGTTTACCACTTTAACCATTTTAAAGTATATAGCTCAAGGGCATTAGAACATCATGCAATCACACTCCTTTTCTAGACCTTTTTTACCTTCCACAATGAGAAGCTTAGGTTTAACTCCTTTTTTTGTTGTTGTTACCGGGAATTGAACTCAGGACCTTGCACTTGCCAGGCAGGCACTTGTGCCACTGAGCTGTATCTCTGGCCCAGGTTTAACTCTTTATTTAGCTTTCCTGTGATATCATCACAGGACATCGCATGGCCTCATCCATGTGTTAACCCACGT
Source organism: Dinomys branickii (assembly GCA_004027595.1). NCBI lineage: Eukaryota > Metazoa > Chordata > Mammalia > Rodentia > Dinomyidae > Dinomys > Dinomys branickii. The sequence continues at coordinate 28,698 of PVLD010006652.1, read as the reverse complement.
GGCTATGACTCTTTCCAACTACAGCAGCAACATGCAGAAAACAATCTACCTGATTGCTGAAAAGTGATAAAAGAAAATGAAATTTTACAAGAAGTATCCAGTATGCCAGGACATTTAGGAGATCCAAACAATTACAGAGTAGCTACTGGTTTCGGATGGGTGGCATTTGTGTTAGTTGCTTTCTTAAAATACTGAGCAGAATTATCAAGAAATATATTTTCCCAAAATATCGGTCCCTATTTTAATCAGAAGACAGAAAAAGAAAGAAAACTCCCCAGCTCTTTTCCAGTGCCCAGCTCTACTCACCCCTTGTTAAGAGATGCTCCCACGTGTGGAAACATGGTCCCAACAGGGGACTCTGTTTCTTCCCTCAAACCATTTCCAGAAACACAGTCTTCTTGGTTAGCATGCCAGACACTGCAGGATGTCCCCCAAGAGGGGCCACTCCTCACTTGTAATGTTTAATGGTTAGGGTTTTGGTAGGGAGAAGACTAATTTACAAACCAAAGTGCCTGGTCCCCAGTGGCTACTGGCTTCACTGCAGCTTTCAAGAACTGTGTTTTACAGTCCTTGATAACCAGTTTAGGTAAACAATCAAACCAAGCTCCAGGGTTGCCCAGGGAACAGAAAGGGCTCAGGCCACATGACTCAGAAACACAGCACAGACTGTGAGTCTGCTTCTTGGTTGGCAAGTGCTTCTCTTCCAGGTCATTGACTCCATCCAGCAACCCCAGTGGTTAGCAGAGCTGTCCATTACACAGAAGATCTGGAAAGAATCCAGGAGGGAAATTGAGTTCAATGGTTTTCAAGCACTAGGTTCTGAAAGAAAAGCCTGGCAATTTGCTGAAGAAAGGAGTTCACCAGCCCTCACTCTCACCCCATGCAAGAGCCTAGAGCAAGCACTACATCAGACCATAGGACAGCACATTTGAAAAGTCACCCAAACTCTGCAGTCTGGCAGAAGCCCAGTGGAAGAAACTCAGCCCATCCCCAGGCTCACCACCCTTTTCCCTACACATCAATGTATACATATTCAATACTTTTAGAAATGTAGATAAAATCTCCAATTTCTAAAGGATTTGATTGCTTTTAAAAAAAAAATCCCTTCTGGTATTAAAAGCTTCCAAAGTAAAAAGATGCAGCAAACTCCTACATTCAGTGAAGGCCACTGATGGAAACCCGTGTACACCTAAGTCCCCGCCTTTTAACTTCCAAATGCAGGATGGCTATGCTGTTCAGAATGTTCTGCTACCAGTTCTCATTCACTGTGGACAGCAGCAGAAAATGAGATCTCTGAAAGAGATAAGAGGAAAGATCTGCCTTTGCACAGCCTGACCCAGTGAGAACGAAGCAGACCTCTAGATTCAGTGCCTCTGGCTTCTTCCCACTGCCACAGCCCTTCCAGGCACCTCCATCCTCACAGCCACAAGGTAACAAAGGGAACCCTGACATCAGAATTTTCCCCAAATTGATCCTTCACCCAGAGACCCAAGGAGCTCTGACATTTCAATACCTTGTCAGTTGCTACATTCTGAAGCACAGCCTTGTTTTTTCCCTATACTGCAATTGAGAGGCAAAGCCCTTGAATCAGGAACTACTTCCCTCCTTTCAAACCCTATACTCCTGCCGAAGAAGCCCCTGGTAGTGGGTGTTTCTGAGTAATTAATATTCATACAATGGTCAGCTACTTAGAGCAAAGAAAAGACATCTTATAGGGCATTGCCCCATTCTTTACAGAAAAAAAGGAATGTGGCATATTCTCTGCACTGTATTTTTCTCACAAGGTTAAGTATGGTACTGTATCTCCCAGATAACTGGGAAGGTGTATTGATTCAACCAGTGCATAGGAGAAATGTAAATAATAGGACGATTAAACACACCAGAACCCAAAGGAACGAGGAAGATTTAGTCCGGCTCTTTAATGTTCATAGCTGAGGAAGCTGAGTCACCCAGAGTCCCTGCGGAACCCACTTCCCAGTCCTGGCCCTCACTTCCGTCTAGGCCCAAGCACAGTGGGAGCAGTCCCGGCGTTCCTAGCGCCTCTGTCGTTCTCCAAGTTACCCCAGTAAAGACAATGGATGGCACAGGAATATCTCTGACGGATGTGCGTCTGTTGGGTTTAGAAGAAAGACAAAGGCAGCAGGAGGAAGCGGACTGAGTACTCGGAAAAACATGAGCAGAGCCGCAAACCTTGTGTGTTCCCCAAATTCTCAAAGCTACCCACGATCTAAAATAAGTTAGGAACCCCTAAACCCATGTTCTGGCCCCAGAACAATCCGTGGGTGCCTCGCCCTCTTTCTGTCCTCCTCCTGCCTTCCCACTGCACCAAACCGTTCCCACGAAACCCAATCCTGTCCCAGTGGCTCTGGCGCCTGCTGTAGTTTGCATACAACCCCCCAGGGACGCCCGCTTTGGCAAGCCTCTGTTAGGGCCTTCAGGTTTCAGAAGTACCCTGGCTGAGAATCACAGGGGGCGGGGCGGGGAGAAGGGCGGTGGGGGGGGGCAGGAGGAGGAGCAGGAGAAGAGGAGGAGGGGAGAATGTTGTCAGCAACAAGGCCTCTGGGACAGGCGGCCAAGGGAATGGTTTCAGTTTGAGCACAAAGGCTGGTTTGTTTTCGGAGTCTACGGCCATACCACCCTGAACGCGCCCGATCTCGTCGGAGCTCTCCACTGAGCAGCACTTGGTGGACTGCAACGGAGGAAAGGTCCCTGGGGAGGGCGGGGCTGGTAACCAGTGGGCTCCCCAGCGCCACAGGCTGCCATCGCCAGTAGCCCACGTGAAGCTCGGTTCGTTGGGGTGAGGGGAGCACAGGAGAGCTGCAGGTGTCGTCTGGGGTGCCACGGGGCTCCGGCCTCCTTGCACAGCCTCTCCCTGAAGACCCCTTTGAGGTCCCACCAGCTATCCTGGATGCAAGAAATGAAGGTCAGACCTCTCGGACACTGAAGTTCCCCGTTAAAGTTCCCCACAGAGTGTGAGAAAGGGGCAAGAAGGGATGGATAATCCCTGCATGGACCCAGAGCTCCGCCCCCTTGAGGTGAGGCTCACTCACAGTCCTCTCCCACCCTGCTTCCCTTCAAGGCACACAAGGACACTCTGTAGAGAAAGGGGCATTAGTCTCCCACTGGGGTGGTTGCTGTGAGGGTCAGGGACAACAAAACGCGCCCTGTGCCCCGCCCACCACCACACTCCCTCAGGAAATGGTGGCTTTTGCTAGTGTTGTTGAAGGGGCTCTGCCTTTGATTAGGAAAGTGGTCTGATTTTCTTTCCAGAAAGAAGTAAAGCGCTTCTTAGAAAGCAGAACCTTTTGTGAATAGTACATGAATTCAGTCAGGTGTGTGAAGGAGCATCCTGTTCCAGTCTGTCTGAGACCTCTTCCTATCACAGCCCAGGCCCCAAACTGACAAAATGCAGTAATCTCTATAATGAGTGGTAGAGAGCAGGCACACAGTGCTGGCCTTCCCCCCACAAATCAGTGACAGGGTAGTAAAGAAAGGCACACGTTAATCGGCCTGTGGACCAGGGCGTCAGTGTGCACAGGAGATTTCCCCTAAGGAAGCTCAGACTGCCCATGGGACAGGTGGCAGCCTGCTGGCCTCACACCTGAGAAGTCCATGGAAGATATGGTTTGTGACTCCAGATGCTGTTTCCCCTTACTCGGTTTTGACACTAGGTGCATTTGCACCCCAAAACTGAGACCTGTTCAGGCATGCTGCCTCTGTAAACATCACTCCCGCGTCCTGGCTTTCGGCTAGAAGAACAGATTCTGAGCCACGCTGTCCGGAGTGCCATCTGTTACTGCTCTGAGCGGGCTGGGACTTGCTTTCAAAAGGCGGCTGGGCCTGGGGACTGTGTTTCACTTCTTGACACCATTAATTGGGTTATGAGTCAGAGCCGTAATGAAGACAAGTTTGGTGTCTTCTGCAACTGTCCTGGGAAATGCACACACACAGGCTCAAAAAGTCACAGAGGGAGGGAGAGCAGGACAGATTTGCTTTGTTTATCGGACCCACACGGTCACCAGATCAATGGTCAGCACCCTGGGACTCCTCCGTGGACAGACCAACAGTTTTTTCTGCTGCTCCCGGAGGCCCTTAGATGTCACAAGCTCTCACCCAGAGTGGCTCATTAGTAACAGGAAGAAGCAGGAGGAGGCAGGAGTGGAGGGGCCTTTCGGGAGGGAACCAGGCAGGAGCTGGGCTTGTGTGCGGACCAAGGCACATTCAGAAGTGAGGTCAGCACCTACTCTGCAGCCACCATGGAGCACCACCACGGCAACCCGCAGCAGGGAGAACCTTAGCGGGATCAGTTCATAACAAACAGTTCACCAGACATATCAATCTCACAGAAGTGCATTATGTGCCATAGTCCTGGATCTGTCCAATCAAGCTACATAAAAAACACAGGTTAGTCCGTTGTTTCAAGCAATTTGAAAGTCCAATTTTGTGTCTAGGATTGTTGACCTTTCTAATACCCCCACACAACTGTATCAGACTTCATTTCAACTCCCTGCCTTATGGCTTTCACATTTGTAGTCCCAGCTGCAAACTCACTTGGATTTTAAAATCCCCTGGTCTGCTGTATTGTTTACAACTAGCAAGAGGCTCTCATCTGAGGCCCCTGGAAAAGGATGCATTATGACATCATCTGAGAAAGTTACGAGGTACCCTATCCTGCGGTTCTCCCGAAGGACTCCACTCCTGAACAAGTTCATAAATCCCAGCGTTGTATAAACCGAAGTCCAGAAAGGCACAAGGTCAGATAGAGATGAACTTTCTGCAGCCAGAACAGAGGGGCGAGAGGAAAGACTGCTGCATCACTGCATGGAAGTCTGCCCTGGTCCTGGGAGCACGAGGAGCAAGGGCTAAGGCTGGGTAATGCTGGGAGCCAGGCCTGCATCCTGCTGCAGGCATCAAGGAGCACGAGCATGGAGGGAAAGCATGAACAACTTTGCATCTTGCAGCGATGTAACTCAGGCTTTCTTTTGATGGTGTAGGAATCCAACTGCCATGGTCCAGTCCAGATCTAAGATCTCCGTCCTTGGGCAAGTTGATCAACCACTTTGTTCTCCTTTTTCTCTATTGTAAAATGGAAAGAGAGGAAGTATCTGCCACATAGACCAGGAGTCAAGGTTAATGCACCCTGCACAGAAGGATATGGGCACGAAGTCAGTGCCCAGTGTGCACTAGCTCTTACTGTTAAGCCAACTTCACACACCAGTCATATCAAACTTGGTTTCTCCAAGTACACTGGAAGCTCACTCTCTGCCCCTAAACAGCTGGAATATTCACCCACATAGTTCAAGAAACCTGAAATTGGTGGTGGTGCTACCCAAATTGCCTGTTGTTTCCATTTGCTCCCTTAAGGCACTAAATAGATTCTTTGATGTTGGAACTTTCCAAAAACAATACCACACACACAAGCTACAGAGAGCGGCCTCACCTTCTCCTGCCAACAGTGTAATCAAACAGGATGCTTGGGACTGGGACCTGGGCTCTTAACTCTTGCTTCTGATAAGTACCAATTAAGTCCTTCCCTGGCTTTGGCGAGTGGTAGGCTGCAAAATCTGAGCACATTATCAGGCAACAAAAAGCCAAGGATTTCCTGTTAACCTCAGTTGCTTATTAAACCTCCCATCCTGAGTGCTGCAATCTACCCTAATAATATGGTTATTCATCCTCAGCCCATGTGCCCTTGTTCACTAGCTGGCAACTATTCCACATGAAGTTTCCATCTTGGGAATTTTCCAGGATTGAGCCTGTGAGGCTGTTCACTAAGTAGAATTATCGAAATCAGGGGATGAAGTCCCCATTCCACCCCACCCTAGGTAGAAACTATTGTTGCCAGATGTCTTGTTCAAGTGCTAATGGTGTTTTCCTCTAAGTTGGTCTGAACTCTGAATATTTCCGGACTCACTTACTCTTAAGACAACCTCAGCAGTTCACACTGAGATTAACACTCTTTGACACTGCACACAGTGCCAGAGTGTAACATTTACAAGGGGAAAATAACTTGAAAGTGAAGGCGACCAAAAAGGCATAATTACCCCAGGCAAACTGTTTTGTTCATTCAGTGATTACAGTGGTTTTAAAGCCTTATAATTTATCATCGTTCAGAACAATTTAAATCTCAGTTGTGCTCCTTTGAGAAACCGAGACACTTCTCTTCCTTTATTCCTTCTGACAGGCTATTCTTTTAATATCATCGTAGTTCTAAGATGGCACAGACTATTTTCCCTACATCACATGTAGAAGAAAAGCGTGCTGACAGCGACAGGCGGTTTACCTGTGCACCAGGCTGCAGTGCACACACAACAGAGAAGCGTAGCAATTCCAAATGGGTGTAATTTCTTTCAGGTTCAACTATCAGTTTGCTTATTTTGTGGCTGCTAATCACCTCTTGAACAAACAATTGCTTTATCTGTGTACTGCGCCTCATTTCCCTTTCAAATTATGTGTGTGTGTTGCTCCTAACAGCTTATTATGATCTATAATTAACAATTTTGCTGAAAGCGGAGCCGTACATTGAAGGGAGCCCACAAGCTATCTGAGAAGCACTTGAAACGGAGGCCTCTGTTTTCTTCACAAATGTGGCAAACAGAAACACCTCCCTTCTCGGTCGTACACTATCCTCTCCCAAAGTGTGCCGGTGTAGAGGCAGGAAACTGAAAGAAAGATTTCAAACTTTGGCAAAATTTCAATTCACTCCCTTTAATCTAAGAAAACCAGGAGTTCTCAAATCTGACCACACTTTAGCATCACCTGGGGAGCTTTACAGGAATCCCCATATCTGGCTTCAGAGCAATTAAGCATCTCTGGGGGTGAACTCAGGCCAGAGTACTCAGCAAAGCTCCTGGGGAATTACAAAATGCAGGCAAGACTGGGAAACTCAGTGAATACTTCCCATCTACAGTCTCACAGAAGCTCAGGGAGACAAATGGCAGGAGGGAAGAATGGAATGGTTGGAAGTTTAATTTACGAGATGGTACTAAAACTTAGATTGTTTTTCTAACTCTGTGGAACAACTCTGATCTAGATGACTTGTAAATTTGTTATACTCATTTTTCAGTTTCTTCAAGCTCACCTAGCAAGCAGTGAATTTAATGAAACATGTCACCCTTGGAAGGGAGTGTCTGAGATGATAGTCTGGGACATCACCTGGGAGTTCCGGAATGATTTCTGGAAGGGGCAACTTTCCCTTTCCTTGTGGTCCAACACTGTCTGCCAGGTGTGGCGGTGTTACAGACCCAGCTCCTGAAGCTTATGCTTCAAGGCCTGGATAAGTGTCTCCACTTCCCCCTGAGCTGTTAGAATAGAGGGAAACCAATGGCTTTAGTGTCCTAGGAGCTGGTTGTGAGTTTACTGAGAGCAAGCTTCTGAGCTTCGTATCCCAGGTGTTCTTTCTTCATTGCAGTGCAGGTTTGAGGGCCTGCTTAAAAGTGCTGCTGCTAAATTGACCCCACTCTGAAGTGAGCCGTGCGTGTTTCCTGTGCCCTCCTCTATCCTCAGTACACCCCTCTCTTGAAATTACTCTTTTATCCTTCATTCTATTAGACTTAAGTATCAAACAGCTTCATCTCATCAGCACTTGTGCACACAAGCACATCTAAATTCAAGGTGCTACAGGGGATCAGAGCATGACACCCCATGACATACCACTTTAGCAGAAGGTTATTTTGAGCTGAGATAATTCAGAACTGTTGGCAGAAGAGTTGCCTCCGCTCCTCTTATTTGCCTAAAAACGGGATACAAATTCCTTTGGAAAGGTGTTTTTCTCTCCTACACTTGAAAAAGAATAACTCCTAAGACTTTAATCACTGTAGACTGTTATCAGCCCAAAACTGACACCATAAGACACTTTATTAAAGGAACTCTTCCATTCATTTCCCCCATATATTTCTTTCCCAGAAATTGCCACCCACACCTAAAAGCCTAAACCTCCTTTTTGTCTTGGCACCTCTCTATAAATTTATTTTTCTTTCCTAAGATGCTTAGACCAAAGTTACAATCGCTGCATTCCTCCCACCAACCTACACTGTATGTCTTTCTCTATTAATCTGTCTTTTGTCAGTTTAATTTCTAGAACCCCAGTCATAGAACAAGGAAGGTAGATTTTTTCTTCAGTCCCAGCAGAACAGTTATCCAAGTAGGCACTGCAAATGTGTCACTGCTCAGAAACTGAGCAGCCCTGGTGTCTGCAGTCTGTCACTGCTACTGCCCACATCTTGAGGGAGATGTCAAGGGACAAGGCTACCTATGGTCACACCTAAGATTCTGAGTTTTTAAACAATGAGAAAGTAGATCCTGCATCTTCAGGTTGCAACTCAACCAAAAACCTCAAATTTAGAGCTGAAAAGTGGCCAAGGGGTGGGAAGAAGGGAGAGATGGCAGTGGTCTGTGAGAGGGTTGAAGTGCACAGAAGGCAGAGGAGAGAAGACCTTACACTTGAAAACCAATTTAATACAAAATCAGTTTGTACATAGTGGAACAAGCCAGGGCTAGCAAGCTTCAGTTCTCTCCTCAATATCTCTCGTTGGCTGGTTTGCCTCAGATTCTTCTTGCTTTCAAAAACAATCACACACACATACTCCCTGCAAGGCAAAAAATATTGCGACTTAAACTGCATTCATGAGATTCTCTGATTAAAAAAATCAATTTGTCAGATCAATTTTTCTTAAACAAGTTCATCATACTCTAGAGCAATGAGCCAGTCAATAGGGAATGTTTCGCAGCTGCTTTCCAGGCTTCCCACTTCAGTAATTGCTAGAATTTCATATCGACGGGCCATAGGATGCTTTGAAGTCTGCTTCGATCCATTAGCCTGTGGTGCTACAACACTGGGCCACAACAATAATGCTGTACGTCCCCAGGGACCAGGGCTGAAATCAAACAGGAGGTAAGACATTACGCTGTGCATTTGACCCTGCAGAAACCAGGCTGTGGCCTCTGCTGGAAACCCGGGAAGAAGGAGGAGGGAGAACAGGAAAGTAGGAAGAGTGGGGGGTGGAGAAGGACGGGACGTAGCAGAGATTATGGAGGGAGGAAATGCTTGAGAGAGCTGCAGCCTGACTGTCAACGGTCTCCACCGAAGGGGAAACCCTGTGTGGCCTGGAGAAACCACAGAGGCAGGGCAGCTGCAGCCAAGAGAAAAGCAAACTTGAAAGGATTCCCAGAGGGAAGCTAAACAATGCTCATCTCATCCTATCGCTTTGGTCTTGAACTTTAGCTCATAGCTCTTCTTTAACAGTGACGTGAATAAGTACTTGTGCCTGGAGCTAAGGAGAAAGGGAATCTCCTCCATCACAGCCAAGGAAAATCAAGGAGTTCAGCAGAAAGGGAGAAAACTTTATCTTTTGCCAGGAGGTAAAATTATGCGTCTTGTAATCATTCCCGGACAGTTGTACTGTACACTTACACAACCTGCTAACTCAGCAGGTTGTCATTATACGAATTAGAGTAATACACAATGCCTCTTAGAGAAATCAACGTGTGATTCGCCATAGAGAAATTACCACAGAGAGCCAGGTTGTACTGTCATTTGCAGTGCAAAGCCTAACTTTGGTAACAGGAAATAAAATCTGACACTCCAAATGTATTTAAGACATTGTAGTAAGGGGCACTGACATGCCCATTACAAAGCTGCTCTTAATCTATTAATCAGACAATTGTTCATTAACTGCCCTACTCACCACAGCTACATGGGCTTCTCATAAACCTGCTGGAAAGCAATGTCTGTGGAAAGCAAATTTGCATAGGAGATGAAATTGCCCACCACATGCTAGCATGGTTAACCTTCAATTTTTATGTGGAAATTAGGTATGCCTTATTAAAACTCAAAAGCTAGGGTTTTACTGTGCTCAAGTACAAGCGTATGTAGATACACATATTTGTATCAGTAGTATGAGCATCATTCTGAGCGGCAGGTCAGCATCCATGTGTTTCCAGCTCTGACCTTAGCAGAGGACAAAGTTACGTGTTTTGTGCTGTCATACATCACTTTTCATATGCCCCAAATAGCCCAAATGACGCTGACCTCCTCTGCAACTCATATTTTTTTCAGTTTCAATGAAAACCTTACTTAGTGAGTTCATATAGGTATTTGCTCAGTACATTTTATAATCAGAGCCTAACCTGGACATCATGCAAATATAATTAATCTGTCTACTTTGACTAACCAGCTGTGCTATAACCTATGTGATTTCCTACATCAGAAGTTAAATATGGAGGAAATAAAATTATAAAAGTGACAATTACATCAATAATAGGTCTGTTGCCTATTACTGGATAAACTCATTGATAGAGTTTGATGATATGCAGTTAGTGATACATTTATTTAAGCAAATCTTCAGTGAATTATGGAAAATTAGTGTTTTGCTCCTAGAATACGGAGTGGGCCACGATGGGTGAGAGTAGTGACAATGCCCTCTCTGGCCCCTGAGTTACAGTGGCCTGGACAAAGCCTGCCACCTAAATCCAGGTTGTGGCATGCATGGGTCTCATTCCCACACAAAGCAAGAGAGACAGCCCCACTCCGGGAAGTTTTCTGAGATGCCCCTGCTGAAAACGACTTCTCTGTGGACCAACTGTATCCAGATAATTGGCGAGATTCTAAAATATGTACCCCCAGTTTTGCCTTCAGAACTTAGATTTGGTAGATCTGAAGTAGGGTCCTGGATTCTGGTCTTTCAAAGTTCCATCCGTGTCTACTGGACAGCCTAGGTAGAACCCAGTCACATGTTGAGAGGTTCGTTAGAGGTTCTCAGTTCTTACTATGCAAAGCTACAAATGCGGCCTGGCAGGGTTGTGGTAGTGGGTTGTAGAAATGTGCATCCCAAACTACAGAACAAGAATCTCCACTTGAATAAGATGTCCAGGCAATGTGTGCAGACATTAAAGTTCAAGAAGTACTGTGATGTGTTGTTTGCATGCCTATTAGGTCACTTGAGGTTATTAATCTGTTGTTTGGTGGATTGCCACCACCTTGCTTTACGATGGAAAAAAAAGTCTTTGCTAAAGTATGCCATAGTTTTTTTTAATGTCTTACTAAAAATATTTACACATTTTAGTAAAACTATTGTTTAAAGCATTATAGGTTAGCATGTCAAATGTCTCTTGCGTTAAAGGCCTAGAGAGGATATTATTTTCTCAAAAGTAGAGAACCACAAAAAGTGATATAGAGTTCATGGGAAAATACAGATGAGCAACTTCTAAAAAGTAAATAATATGAATAAATTAATCTATGATTCCACCACAGAAAAGATAAAAATATTATTGATATTTTCTTATGAGAATGTTTGTAAGTCATTTTCAGCATATTTTTAATACCCTTATAAGATTCTACTCTAGGAACACATATCTCTTTAAGCAATAGTAGTATACCATATTGCTATATGCTCATGGAGAATTCGGGTTAAAACAGCTGCTTTGAGTGGCTAAGCCTCACTGGGTTTGGTTACATGTCTGCTGTAGCCAGCCAAGGCTCACACCTGGACAAGTTGCCTGTAGCATATCTGAACATTCTTCTTTTACTATCTGAGCCCCAGCACAGGGCTCTGTGACTCCAACTAGAATGATACCACTAGCTGTTCTCTTCTACTTTTGATCAAAGTAGGCCTTGGAACCATCGACTGCATTCACACCGTGGTATAAATGATTGATGGTTTAAAGTGTTAATAGGCCCAGGGTATCCAAAATCTTCAGTAACATGGATTTGCAATTGTTGGTATCAATCCAATGTGATATGGGATAATTGGATGATATATGTCTTGGCCCAGAGTTAACCACCTACTAATCAGCAAATCAAGCTTGTGTTGCCTTCTTTCTTTCCTCTACAGCTAGTGAGTAGGTCATTGCCTTGGTGGGAACTGAAAATCCCTTTTCAAAGGCTGAACTTCAATATCCACTTGGGTGACAGCTATTGCATGTGATTTCTACCAGTTCTCAATGTCTAGTTATATTTTCATTGAGCAAATATACACAGTGATATGTTTTCACTGTCCTGGAGATTGTGGTGGATACGCAAGGGATCGGGTTTTAGTCCATAGTCGGCTGGCTCCAAGGCAGGGCAGCATGGCAGAGCAGCCTGGTGGGGGAGAAACAGTACATAACGTGGTGGGCAGGAAGCAGCTGATAATGAGCTTTCCTTTCCCCTTTTACTCCATCTAGGCTATTAGCTTATTGGTTGGTGCCACCAACACCCAGAGTAGGCCTTCCTCTTACCCATACCCAGAACTATGCTAAATCTGTCAGTGGACTAGTTCAGTTATCTCACATCCATAATCCAGTATCACACACCATTGACTCAGCCCCACCTAACAGAGCATGAGCCTGTGGGGAGACAGCTAGACATAACCCACAACAGCACCTAAGTATTTCAATGAGTGATGACAGGTATGTACAGAAGAGTGGAGAAACTGTAGGCCACCTTAGCCTCCTTTGTAGTTTGATCCAGGTCTTTCCTTTTATGCTTGCTTTCCAGCTTCTTCTGCCCCTTCCTGCTTGCCTTCTCTTTTCCTATAGTGAGTTGCTGGGGTCTGGGTGACACTGTCATCGTGGAATCTAGTCTTGGTATGATAGATTCTCTTCCTCTTTCTTAGCCTGTTCCTTCACCTCTCTCTGTCTCTGTCTCTGTCTCTGTCTCTGTCTCTGTCTCTGTCTCTCTGTCTCTCTCTCTCTCTCATTGTGTTTCTAGTCTCTAACCTTGAGATTCCTAGAGGAATAAAGAGGAGCAGAGACCTAAAGGGAGATACCTTTCATTTTCTCTTTATGATGCTCTGACTTTGAAAGAAGAGAGGGAAATATGGTCTGAGATGTTAGGCTTTCTCCATCTCCTTTTAAGCAATTCCAGTTTACAGAAGAGAATGATCATACCCTGAAGTTGAAAGAAGAAGATACAGAACTGACACTTAGTGTCCCTTCTTCCATGTCCATGCTCCAGCACGGAATCCACAGTGTCCCAGGCACAGGACAATTCGTGTGGTGAGTTGACAGTGAACACACACGTTTAAGTTTCAAGAGGCAAAAGTGAAAATTACTTCACCTGCTTGCAGCTGTTTTTCTGTTCGGGTTCCCCTTGCTTTTCAAACTGGCTTGCAAATGAGTTCCTCGCACTGTCACTGGTCCTCAGCTGGAGTGTGGGAAGGGAGAGGTGGAGTTTGTTGTTGCCTAAATGAATCCCTGTACTCATTTTGCACCCAAAAGAGTACTGGATCTCACACACATGGGCTTGGCTTCTTCACCACAGGGACAAGGGCTTCTACCCTAAGGACCTTTGATGAAAACAGCCTGGGGTCCTTTGCAAGTGATTTTTACAGTGAGCACCAAGGAATATTTCTAAACAGATGGGAATTAAAAATGGAGGAAACTAAGCTGACACAAAACACCATAAAACACAATTGTAAGGTCTGTTAATTATTCTCCACATGGAGAGTTGAACATTTATACCAGTCTGCTTAAAAGAGAAGATAGTTTTGATAATTTAAATGGGATAGACATAAAGCACACTCCTTTACAGTGAATGCTTCAGTAAAGACTATCCTCAGAGAAGGTATAAACTCTCAATGCATCATAAGGCCAAGGCCTATAGGGAATAGCCCAATAAAGGAAAAAAGTCTGCTCATGAAAACCCTTTACAAGCGAATATAAATTCACTTTAAGATAGATATCTTGAACAAACTTTCACAGAGGTACCATTCAGGCAAAAATAAGTGGTGCCTCTAGTTACACACATTTCTTCCTGTTCCCAAACGTGAGCTGGCGCAGTGTCTGGGAAATTACAAGCACTTCACTCCCACTCTCTTGTTCTACGAGCACACGGGCCTCTGAAATTCTCGCCCAGGTTAATCATTCTACGAGGAATGCACACTCCGCACTTTAACCATTTGGTCATTTGATGAGAACCATCACCGTTGCCCCGCTCAACCTACTTAACACCTCTGAAAGTCACTAGATGGATTTAGTGATTAATGATGATTGATTTTTTCTTGTCAGCATAATCGTCACACTTGAGCGGGACTGATGTAGACCCAGCTGTGCTTAATTAGCCCACAGGACTTAGAAACCATATTTTAAAGACAGGCCTGTAATGGAAGAAGCCTTCCTGATGATGCAGCCTGATGAAGTGAATGCAGACATGTGGCAGACAGAGCTTTTCATTAGGCCCAAGGAGCATGTTTGGGAAATGGATGCTGTGTAAGACAGACATATGTTCTCACATTAGGTCTGGGAAAGCTGTTGTTGTCCTGTAGAATGTGGGTTAGAAAGGGCGACAGCTTGATATGAATTTCTTTCTCTGGCCAATTACTTAAGGCAAAATATTTACTTTGATGCGGAAGGTAGATGTATCATACCACACTATTATGTACAGCATATATGTGTAGATATTTTTGCGATTGAACCTTCTTTAGTGCCCATTTTAAAATGAGAATTCATTATTATCCTTGAAAATTTCCTATGTTTCTAAGAGTGTGTTGCTTTATTCAGGATCCAAAATGTAGAGTCACTTTCCCTTTCTCTGTCCTTCCACTGAATATACCCTCCTGGGAGAGAGTAAAATTGTTTATAGACTCACTCCATTCCCTATCAGCTGATAGGCTTCATCCTGACTTCTGCCATGAGAGCGTGTGCCCTAGGCATGGTCTCCCAGCCATGCCTTAGCTTATACACAGCAGAAAATCATCCAAGGGTCATGATATCTCATTTCGGATTAGGGTAGCTTGAGTCTCATTTGAATCAATGGCGTTGGAAAACTATGACTCATGTTAGTACTTCTCTGAACATTGAAAGGCCAGAGGAACTTTATAAGGATAAGGTGTTCAGTAAGATTTGAAGGAGTCTCCACAGGAAGACTTGTAGATGGTTTGGGGAATTGCAGATATATTCATATGAGGAAATCATAAGGACACCGAGAAGAGCTCTGTGGAAAGGCTCTGACCATACTCGGGTGGCCAGAGGAGAGTCCTTGGGGCAGCTGCAGCAAACAGAAAGCTAGTGTGAGGATGGGTTCAAGAGGAACAGTGCGGGGAGGTCCCCTGGATGAGGCATGGAAGTCTGAACAGAGTTACACATTGTCAGTGTGAAAGGCAATATTTTAGGATTAAAATAGTATTTTATTGGTACAGAATGCTATATTGTTCAGAACTATGGGGTGCAAGTGACAGAAATTTAAATAGTTTAAATAAAAAGAGAATGATTTGACATGTATAACCTAGAAGGAAACAGGCACAGCTCATAGGACTCATGTACTGTCATCCAGAACATAGGGCCTTAAAAACTGGAGCCAAGCACTTGAATCCAGGAGTTTTTCTCTCTTGACAGTTTCTTCACTGCTCATCCACCCATCCGTCCTTCCTAGCCAGCCATGCACCCCAGCCAGCCAACCAGGCAGTCAACCAGCCAGCCCACCCGCTCTCATTTCTATCCTGGCGTGGCTCTGCTCTGCGGATAGCAGTTCTTCCAATGGCAGAGTTGAGAAAATTAGTAGAAAGGGCTTCTCTGGCTCTTCACACATACAGCAACCTAACAAGAGTGTCACTTGGCCTTGCTGGGTTACATGATGTGTCCTTCACTCAATCTAGGAAACATTTGGCTAGACATGGGCCTTGTGCCCATGCCTGTGGGTGATACTGTGAGGTGACAAGAGGGTGGTTATGTTAGCATAGGTAGAATTGTTTTCTGGAAATACAAAATAAATAGCTACCTTAAGTTCTCCTGTAAGTTCCACTGTGATATTACTGCCAGTAAGACTAGTAAAAATACTTTTTAAAAATAACAAACACAGCATTTTTACTTATAATTCATTAAATTTTTTACTTTCAGTGGTTAGTCTCACTTTATGATTAAAAACTGCATATCTAGATTAAATAGTCTTTCATGGATAGAAGGCCATAAAATAACTGAAACTTTGCATATATTTGTAATAATTAGAAGATCTAGGTCTAGTTCAAGTTCTCCTTCTTCTACAATAGGTAGAGGGCTGTCTATATGGACAAGCCCACTGTCTCTGCTTGGGAACCAGGTCTCTGTCTGGCTGTGAAGTAATCTGAGGCTCAAAGTGTTAGTATCTTCATTGAAGATATTGGTGAGGCAAGACTTCAGAAGAACTTCTTTTTCTTCATCGTTTTGAGCCTGAGTAGACAACTATCTGTCTGACTGTTTCTTATACATAGTTTAGAGCCTGGGCAAGGGTAGAGTAATTCTCATTTTTTCCATTCTGGTACCTTAATATCATCACTCATGCATTTAAATCTTGGCAAATGTAAACTTCCCCTTGCAGTAGAAACCAGAGCCTTGCATGGTCATCTGCATTTATACTGAGTCAAATCTAATTTCACTTAGGAATTGCTGTGTCCAGAGCTCACCTATGAGAATTTGCCAACACAGATGCTCTCATTTCTTAGGGCTCTTTGTGGCCTTTCTGTCCTTCTTTCCTTTTCCCTTCCTTCCTCCCTCCCTCCCTTCCTCCCTCTCCCTTCCTTCCTTCCTTCCTTCCTTCCTTCCTTCCTTCCTTCCTTCCTTCCAAACAGGAACTCTGGTGACACTGGCATCTTTTCCTTGAAACTACTAAGTTTATTTATTTAAATTGATAAGTATCCTAGTTCCCTAAAAGATTTGATGAACCTTATCAAACATGCATTTTTAAAAACCCACACACTGATACTGAAGGAGACACAAGAACACACCAAACTTTATTAGTATAATCAGTACAATAGAGCATTGTGTTTGATTTTGAGATTCCTGACAACAAAAACAAAGGATAAATGCAATTCGCTATAATTTTCTTTTGAAAAAAAATGTTAGCATAGCATTTCCTCAAGAAAGGCAAACAATGTGTAAGATACTAGGTATTTAAAAAAAAATTTCAGGAATATACCAATCCAAATGCTGATGTTCAAAGTGTGTGTGCTTTATTTATACTAGCAAAAAAATACTAGGAAGCAAACATCAAGGAATAGCAGTGCAGTACTTTGCCAATGAACTCATGTCCTGGGGCCAAGACCTTCCATAGTTTAAGCAGACCCCTAGCAGAAGGGCAAGAGGTGAGCAGAACTAGAAAAGGGATGTGGATATCATCCAGAGGAGATTCTGTGAAGAAAATGCTACCCAGATCCCTGCAACTCAGTAGAGGGAAACATAGATCACACACACACACACACACACACACACACACACACACACACAGAATATAAACATTTCAACAATCCAAAGAACTTTTAAGGAGGACAGATAACCAGTAAAAGGTCCACTGAGGCATAAGATAAAAGGCAAAGTCCTCTACAGATGCAGCAGATGCAACATAGTGATACACAGGATCTGTCCCCTGACCACTCCTACCCCATAAAAGAACTTACTGAACAATAAGTGAAAGGGCAAAAATAATTCTGGGCCACAAAAGCAATCCAGGATGTATCATAATCCATGATTTTAAATCATAATACAAAGCTACTGTGATAAAAACAGCATGGTACTGGCAAAAAATAAAACAGACCCAAGAATCAATGGAACAGATTAGAAGATACAGAAACAGCTCCAAACACACTCAGTCACTTTATCTTCAACAAAAAGGGCAAACACTTTCACTGAAAGAAAGATAACCTCTTTAATTAATGGTGCTGGAAAAACTGGCTTTCCACATGCCAAAGACAAAAACTAGACCCATGTCTCTCACCATGCACTAAAGTAGTATCAAAATGGATCAAAGATCTGAATATTAAAAGAAACACTAAATCTGCTGAAAGACAGAATAGGTAGAACTCTTGAAGACAGAGGTGTAGGAAAGGCCTTTATGAACAAAACATAGACCACATTAGAAATATTACAAAGAATGAGCAACTGGAATCTTATTAAAAAATTCTTTAGCAGAACAAAAGAAATCATCAACAGAGTGAAGAGACAACTCACAGAATGGGAAAGTTTTCTTTTTTCACCAGCTGTTCTTCAGGCAAAGGACTAATACATAGAATATATAAAGAACTTGAAAAAAATCAGACCTCTCAAATTTAAAGAACCAATCCAAAAATGAGAATCTGAAATAAACACTTTTCAGATGAAGAAGTAGAAATGGCAATAAATATATGAAAAAATGCTCAATTTTTCTGGTCATTCAAGAGATGTATATTAAAACAACACTGAGATTCCATCTCACTCCAGAAATAATGATTATTATCAATAAATCAACCAAAAATAAATTCCAATGGAGCTGTGCAGAAAAGGGAACCCTCCTTCACTGTTGTTAGGAGTATCGACTGGTGTAGCCACTGTGGAAATCAGTGTGGAGATTCCTCAAAAAACTAAGATAGGAGGTCCCATTTGACACATCTATTCCTCTTCTGGATATCTCCCCAGAAGAAGTAAAACATCATACCACAGTGATATTTGTGCACTCATGTTTGTATCAGTACAATTTGTAATAGCTAAATCTTGAAAACAATCCAGATGCCTATCAGTCATGGAACAGATAAAGAAGATGTGAACTTTTTATATAATGGATTGCTACTCAGCCACAAGGAAGGATAAAATGGAGACATTTATAGGTAAATGGATGTACCTTGAGACCGTACTCTTAAGTGAAATAAATTGAACACACATGTGCAAGTATTGCATTGTTTCTATGGTGTGAGAAGCCAAAAATTTAAATAAGGAGCAGAATGTATATTATATACATTGTAAAAGGAGTGTGTAAGGACTAGATATTACTCTAGTCCATAAGACCTATAAGGACTATGATTCTAATCTATAAGGAGTAGACATTATGAAAGGGGAAGAAAATGTTCAATTAGGAAGGAGAACAAGGGACAGGGGAGGAGGGAAGGAAAGAAAGGAAAAGAAAAAAGAAAAAGGAAAAGAAAATATATGAGAAGGGAAGGGGAGGGGGAGGGAAAAGAAAAAATATAAGAAAAGAAGGAAAAGAAGAGAACAGAGCTTTTGTAAATAAGGAGAGGAAGAGAGGGTGAAGGGAAGGGAAGGAAATGGGAATGAAAAGAGAACTGCGATGAGTCACATAGAGGTACAAAGCGCCTATGATCCAGTCAATCATTATGTATATTGAAAATGTACCAATAAACTTAATAAAAGGCTCATATGACAGGAGATAAAAACTGATGTGAAACACCACCTCCCATATGCACAAGTTAAATGGCAAGGTAGGACAATCTATTCCACCATTCTGAAGCCCAGCCACTCACTCTGAGAATATCAGAGAAAAACAAGCCAGAGAGAGAGGATTGGTGGAAGATATTTTTGAAAGAACCCCGCACCCTTCTGGGAAACCCCATCATGCAGGCTCACCCAGTGCACCGCTCAGAGGCACCATTCTCGGTGTGCTCTCCGTGCGCCGTGTATTCTGCAGGTACTGGAGAGAGCAGAAGGTCAGTGCTGCTCCTCCACACCTCCTGGCCCTCAGGGAGGAGAGTGGAGAAGGCTGTCTCCATAATCTAGAGAGGGACTCTACAAGGGCTCACTTGAAGTCTTGAAATGGATTGCTCACCAGTGGAGGAAAAAACGGGTACTCAATTTGTGCCTGGGGAAGGAAAACCAGCAAAATCTTCAAGCCCAGGGAGATGCAGCAGGACTTGGTGGATCAGATTTCACCCTCCTCCCCACAAGACCTGTCTCCCAATTATGCACACTCATTAGATGACTTGATAGCCTTCCAACCACAAGGACAGACAAAGCTAACTCTAGGCTGAAAGCCTGAATGCAGCCCATAAAATAAACAGGTGAAGGAAGGAGGAGTTGACTGTTTTGTTGGCAAAACCAGAAGCACGTTGACGCATGGGATGTAACTGCAATGCCAGCACCCACTGCAGTGAGAGAGGCAGGGGAGGGAGGTCTTGTGGGACAAGTGGGTGACATAGGAAAACATAATTTACATAAGGACTTTTTAAAGTCATCTTTCAGAATAAAGAGCCACCAGTCCAAGCTAGGGAGATGTGTGAAAGAAGAGTGGCAAAGAGCTTCCAAAATCCCTTACATTTGCACATAAAATACCAGCTTGAGTCCTCTGAAGACCCACAGAGAAGACACCAACCAGGTAAGAACTGTCCTGTCCCTCACATGTCCCTCTTCCACTGTACTCCTGTCTCCCAGCTCAGTAAAACAGGAAACAGCAGCTGGTTGCTGGGGCAGAAGTGAGCATGAGGGAAAGAGCATGAGAAGCCAAGAGCTCCTTCAGGACAGAAGGCTAGCTAGAGATTAATCTATATTGGTCTGCTACTGCTGCATAACAAATCACACAGTCTTAGCAGTTTACAGCAACATTCATTTCTTAGCTTGTAGTTCTGTACATTAGGAATCCCTCATGGCTGAGCTGAGTTCTCTGTGCAGCCTCACAAGACTAAAATCAAGGCATTGGCTTAAGGTTCTGGGAATGAATTCATATCCAAGCTTATTATGTTGTTGGCAGAATTTAGTTCCTTGTGGCTATATATCTGAGGTCTCAATTTCCTGGCTCTTGGCCAATAGCTACTTTCAGCTCATTATGGCTTTCATGTCCTCAGACATGGCTCTGTCTGCCCTCAAAGCCAACAACATGACATTAAAAGCTTCTCATACTTAGAATCTCTCTGACTTCCTTTCCTACCAATCACAGAAAATTCTTTGTTTTTAAAGGACTCAAGTGATTAAATTGGCCCACTTTCATAATCTTTTTTCCTTATAAAATATCACAGTCGTGAACATTATTTCATCATATATTCAGATTTCTGCAAAGGAAGGAGTTTACATGAGACTTGGGTCTACTGTTGTTCATTCATAGCATCTACCCTAGCAGAATCCTGAGTCAGGTTGGAAATTTTGATTGTTCCTCAGGTCCGAGCATTCAAATTACAGTACTAAATCAATCTGTTTGTAACACCAATGACTTGTGAAACTGTGTGTTTATGAAGAATGAACAAAATATCTGCTCTATCAGACCCAAAGAGATGTTCTGTTTGGCCCATGTGGTGCTTTAAAGATATATAATATCAAATAATGCCAATATTGAAAAAGAAACTAATTTCTCATTTTTTAAAACAAACCAGATTCCCAGCTTCTTTTGAAAGAATCTGTAGATTTGAAAACAGCAGGCCTACACTGTAACATTCTGGAGCTTCTCCTTTGCTCCCCACCTCTGATGCAGCCATGAGCCCTCTAGCGACCCTCGGTGGCCTGGGAAACCTGGCTGGGCTCTGCTGAGCATCGCATGTTTGCTCTTCCTCTAAAACACCGCACAAATGCTGGCTGTTACTACCCATAAATGAGGTCATAGGAATGGATGATCTACTTTCACGTGAGAGGCTGTAATTCCAGTCCATAGGATGGGTTTTGGTCACTTTTCCCAAAAAGGTATAAAATGGTCATCTAAGCACAGGGTGGTCTATGCCCCTGGAGTGTATTATAATGGCTGTAAAATGTACTGAAAATTAAGCAAATGCCCCAAGAGTTGCAAAATGATTTCTAGAAATGGCAAATGTAGTTTTCCACTAGGCAATGTTTAAGCACTGACTTCTTCAAAAGTAAATAGAAAGTGGAGATGAGAAAGGACGAAGTTACCATCAATGTTTAGAGATGGGGCAGGGCTCCAAAAAAGGAGGGCCGAGTGGGGAAAGTAAATTCAAAGTAAGAGAGCTAATCCCTAGCGTCCATCTAGAGAAAGCAGCCATGGGTTTAGAGTACTTTTTGGTTTGTTTTACTTATTTTCCCCCGCAAGATATAAATCAATCTATTTAGATGCTCAAGAGAACACATTTTACTGCCATGGATAATCTCCGAAGAGAAAAGGATCATTGTTCTCTCTCTCTCCCTCTTTCTCTCTTTCTCTCTTTCTCTCTCCCCCTCCCTCCCTCTTTCTCTGCTTTGGTTTTGTAAAAGCCCATAAGTTTATGAAAAGTTGTCCAGATGAGGACACAGGGCTTAGCAGATTATGCCCATCTTCAGTTCACATAAAACTAGAAACACATACCCCTGCTCATGAACACACAGCACTAGAAACCCAGAAAACTAATTGAGTGCCAAGCACTTCTGGTACCCTAAGGATATATATATATATATTTTGGTAGCCTGAGGCTGCCAGAAACTTTGCCTGCTGAATGAATTATAGAACAGGAAGCAGATGGGCTGTGTATATGAAACAACCACTATCTGGCATGATGTGCTGTGCAATTTGGCTGCAAAGATTAAATTGAGCTATTGAATGTTTAATACACTATGCATAACAAATACAGCCAGAGCCACAAAACAGCATAAATTACAGAATTGGTATTCACACGGCCTTTCCCAGGAATCAATACACTGCCACCGCTCATAAGAGTCTGTTGTTTAATACACATAAAGAAGAGAAGAATTCTTCTATTAAAATGAGTTATCTGGGCTATTTACCAAAGGCAGTGATTTAGCAGTGGTAAAGTCTGTGTAGTGCTGTTGAATGCAGATGATAATACTTCTTGTCCTTGTCTGCCTATTTCACTGCGCCTATCAGTTGCTGGGTTGTGAGTCCCTTGGGTACATTAGCAGTCAGCCCAGGAAGTGTGTTTAAGTAATGGACATAATGTTCACATTTGCTAGACCAGCCTTCTCCCTAATCATGAATTATTCTTCCCCAAGGCTCAATTGGAACATTACTTTAGAAGCAGAAGATTTAATCCTTTTCAGCTGATTGGAGGGAATGATTACAGTATTATTTTCTTGTACAGGCTGTCTCCAGTGAAGGTGCCTTTTTCTGTCCCCATCTTTAATAGGCAGCAATCTTTATTTCCCTGGAGGGAAATGGCAATGAATTCGAAATGGGATAAATCTTCAGGAATGCAAGGTGCTGAAGCTGTAGATCACTGCTGGTTAGTTAATTAGTTTAGCCCTCACTTGTTTCATCTCCAGGACAGAATACCTCGTAACAAGGGGAAGCGGAGGGGAGGTGGGCCGTGGGGGTGGGGTGAGCAAGCAGAGTCCCCAGCTGTAGGAGGGCAAATAACCAGCGGCCTGAGGGCAGTAGTGTTCTCTCGGGCTCCCTCCTGCTGCAATCAGTGAAACAAGCAGCCAGGCTTGACCCAGCCACCCTTTGACCGACAAGTCCTGGGAAGGGAGAGAGCATCTTTATCTTGTAGGAGCTGTGTAAGCAGAGCAAGCAGAACAGGGTAGAAGAGGCTGGAGGAGACTGGAGTTGTCACCCTGCGAGGTTATTTATACACAGGGCTCGCCCCTGACTAGGACCTGGAGGAAAGAACAGATTGCCTTTGAGGACTCCCCCCAGTGCTCTTTAAGCACCACTGCACAGAGAAGTAATAAATAACAATCGACTCTATTGTTTTTTTAAATTTTCATGATTAATGTTCCCAGAAAAGGAGAAGATGTAGCTTAGGAAGTAATGACCCTGTGTTGGAAGATCTAGGCCCCAGGCATGCCCTCTCTTCCCTGCCCCACGCCCGCAGCTCCTCTGATGAGCAACCTTGGAGTGCCCTGCAGTTCGGTCTGATGGGAAGCCCCTGCCACGTCCCCTCCACCCGCCACCTCTGTGCTGTTTTCCTTCTGTATGAATAGCAAAGAAAGAAACAGATCAAACCTACAGAGATCAAGGGAATTATAAGGGAGTCCTTGACGGCTAAACGCGCCTTGCATCTGATTTCAAGCTGGAAGCTCCCACCTCTAGCTGCCTGTGATCTGCTTAGAATAAAACAAGGGCATGCCGCCTTGGCCCTGAGTAGAAATATATTACACTGAAGTGGTGAATGCCGAATTCGTGAGGAGCAGCAGATCAAGAGGACCTGAGGCTGGCGCTTTGCAATCTCTCCTCTGCGTCAAGTCGGAGATGAAAATAAACACGCTCTGAAATGAATGCTACAGGACCCGCGTGCAGAGGTGCAGCACAAGTTTGTTCCTCAAGCATAAGGGGAGAGGACAGCACGAGCCCGCTGGAGCTTCGGGAACCGTGGAGACAGCAGAAGCCTCCCTTGCTGGCCTTGTCCTGCTCCTTCGTCCTGCTCAGCCTGGGGTTCCGAGTCACAAAGACAGGTGGAGACAGTCTAATTTCCTCAGATCGAAGGGAGGAGGGCACGCGTGACGTGCCTGCTTGCTGAAGACACGTTCAGGGTTTGGATTCTCTTGATCAAAACTCCTCACATTCTCCTCAGCCATCTGAAATGACACACACTTGGGAAACACATGCGCTTCTTTCCCAGAGGGCCCCTCTGGGACTGTGCTCCGTCCACAGCAGCAAATTGACAAGCTATTGTCCTTTCACTTGGCTGAATCCCCCGTGGATTCTGCTCCCAGTAACCCCAAATTCCTGTAACCCTCAAAAGCTTCGAAACCTTGCTAAAGATCGATCAGGATTCTCCTCTTTCCTCTGCCATCGCTTTCCATTAATCAATCAAATACATATTTATCCATTACTGGTTTTCCCTTCTGGGCAGGTGACTTCCAACCAGAATTATTCTTCCAGTCTCAGATTCCCTCAGTGGTCTTGTCCTCTTTTTTTTTTTTTTCATTTCACTTCCATCAACCTCTGGATCAGAAAGTGTTCTCCCACAAACCAGTATGTACATAGAATATCACATTTCCATTCTGCACAGCAGGACGTAACCACGATCACATGCTCCCTAAGAGCTGAAGGGTTCATGCTGACAGCTCTCCTCCCTAAAGATAACAAAGAGTAGAAAAACGGCCCCAAAACTGCAGAAAAAAAGAAGTGATGGGAAACCTGGGTGCTGGCACATCAAAGGAGAGGACAACGAGCAGGGAGCGGGGAAGGGAGAACAGGTCCTGGTCTCAGCCACGGCAAAATACTTGCCTCTTCCTGCTGATGTGCTGCTCAAACCCCTCATGGCCTTGGTTTGCTTGATTTAAAAAATTAGAGGTTACATTTAGGTCCCTGTCTGTTCTGTATCTCTATGGTCCTGGTTGCCCCCAGAGCATTAATTGGATTTTACATTCTTTGGTTTCATTTCCAGACGTTTAGAGTTTTCTGAGTAACAAGTTACATTCATGGCCCAATTACTTTCCCGAGCTCATCAAAATTTGATTTGCTGCATGCAGTGATACACAGCCCACGTTTGACTTGGAAGTCAGCAAAGCCACAGCAGTGATTTACATGAGATTCCCTGCCTATGAAATTTACCATCGGGGGTTAGCTAATGAATTTTCTTCCTATAAACACATAGCTTCCACACCTACTGGAGGCAGAGCAGATGAGCTATGTGGAACAGAAAGTACAGACAACACTTCTGTTCACTTAATGAGCTCAGGAAATTTTGCTGTGAAATGACATGTATTGGAGTTATTACGATGCTTCCTAAATGAGAACACAGGTTCACTCAGACTTCACAATGCTATTTGTATGTTAAAATCACCTGACCCTCAGAGGCAGCATTTATTTTGCTGCTGACACACATGGTGGCCTCCACACTTACATTTAAGTGCTGATACCCATGTGACCTTCACGCTCAGTCTGATGTAAGGTTGACGAGCAGGGCATTTTGATGTAAAATTATTGATATTTTGTGTGACAGAATATATGATTAAAACTTGGAGATCACCACTGTTCAGTCACTGGCCTCAAAGCATTTTCTTCTTCTTGTCACTGTCTTTTAAGTCACACTTTATCTGTACTACCCAATATAGTCGCTGCTGGACGCATGTGACAATCGGATGCTTCATGTGGAGGGAGCGCGTGAGGAGATGTGTGCCCTAGGTACAAACACAGAACGTGCTTGAGGCCTCGCTCTAGTTCTATTGGGCAGCACGGCTCCCCGTGTCTGGTATTTCTGTATCATGCTTTGTAATTTAGGGTAATGTTCTTTTAGCCTGCAAGCTATTTTTGAGACTTTCCAATGTTCTGTGCTCTGTGCTTGATATAAGGAACTGGAAAATTAACTCAGTATTTGCATTTAGTACTCAGTGCTTGCATTTAGTACTCAGTACTTTGCATTACTCCTCAGTTAAAGGAGGAAATGATAAAATTTTTATTTCAGATTTAATTTACAGGACTACGGGCTCTGACTTTAGCTAAGGGGATATTTCAAGGCTGCATGTTCAGTGTCCTTTGTAGGTCTACAGCACTATGATTGATTAAACACTAGGTCTGGTTTTTATGTCCTGGTTTAGATCCAGATTTTGTGGATCCTCAGGTTTGTGGAAGCCCTCTTTAGTGAAAAAGAATGCAAAGTGACAATGGCAAAATAAAGGAAGTGTCATAACTGAGATGGAGACACTGATGCTGAACAAGAATGGAAATGATTACTACCTTGATTGGGTCAGGGACACCTTCAAAAGATTCCTGCCTAGGTTGTTTGGGATGTGTAGGAATCTTGTTAGGTGATTAGGACAGCTTTCCTAGACAGAGAAAAGGGCATAGAGAACATAGATGCTTCAATGAAGAAAGAACTAACAGTGACAGATGAGGCTGGACAAAGGACTGCCAGGGGACAGATGAGATGAGCCTTGTGAGCTGAACCACAGTGTGGTAACTTTGTCCTGGAATGTAGGATTGTGAACCAGTGAAAGATGTGGAGGAACATGATCAGATTTAAGTTTCAGAAACACTGAAACGGTAAGTAACTGAGATGGGCACAATTTTGGAGGGTGAGGGTCCAAAAAATGGCATGAAAGATGTCATCTCTATTTGAGTAGTGAGGCTAGAATGTCTCTGAAAACAGTACAGCTCTATATTGCAAATCCCCAACCTCATGTGTCTAGCCCACAGGATACCCTTTCCCCTGAAACTTCTAAGAAGTTGCCCAGGGCTGACTGGTATTCACGGTCAGTTTTAGTTGCAACCCCTACCCTTTACACTGACCAGACCTCAGACACTGCCCTCAGTTAGACACCCAGAGATCTTGCTTCCTAATCAGCTACCACTGGTGCAGCAGTGAATACTGGAAACCCAAGAGATTTCACATGTAATGAGGAGTTACAGCTGCTATGATTTGAATGTGACCCCTAATGTGTATGCATTGGAAACTTATCTCCCAAGTTCATATGTTATTGATATTTGGAGGTGTGGCCTCTGAGAGGCAGTTAGGGTTAAGTGACATCATGACAGTGTGACCCCTATGATGGCATTAGTATCTTTATGAGGGGAAAGAGGGAGAGCTGGCATGCTTGCTCTGTGCTGACTCACACCATGTTGTATGGCAGAGTGAGAGCCTTCACTAGATGCTGGTGTTATTCTTTTGGACTTCCTGGCCTCCAGAACTGTGAGCTGAACAAGCTTCTTTTGATCATTACCTAATCTCAGGTATTCAGCAATAACAACAGAAAATGGGCTACATGAGCATCTGGGAAATATGTTGTCATATGTGCCCTTAAGAGAAAGGAGTGACAGCACTGTACTTGATGCAACCTCAACCAACAGTGCTCCATGCTAATCCTGGCCTGATGTGTAGGGTACAACTTCTCAGAAACCTGCACAGACTCCCACTCACAACCGCCAGATTGTTTAGAAGCGACCTATGCCCTGCCTCACAGAAACAAAATCACCATTTTCTCTGGATGACTTCACTTGTTTGGGACCTGGGGACATCCTACCGGACTCCTCTGTTCTTGCACGCTAATCTAATCGGCCTCCTCTACCTAGAAGCACATACCCAGGTAGTGTCGTTTCACCCTTAGGCAGATTACCTCAGCTTACTCCTAACTGGCAGAGCATAATTTTGAACATAGTCATGTGCCATAGAAGAACACACATACCATATATACTCATTGGCTTACCAACTTCCATGCAAGTCTCGAGCTCCATGTATCAAGAGGTTTTCTGACAAAGTCAGTAAACTGAACCTCCAACTTTCCAAACACACAGCTGTAGTAATTGTCACAGAAAGGACCTGGAGCTTGATGATTACCCGCTCGAGTTCTTCACTTGATCTAATGTCTACAGTATATCCAATGCAGACCTATATATGGGACAATAAACACTCAGACCCCTCAGGTCCTGGAAGCAGATAGGCCAGGGGTCGGTTATATTCACCCCTGATTCTGCTATCTGCCTTTTACCTCTTGACCAAGAAAATGAAGCTCCTTGCAACACAGGAGTATTCTGGGGCAGAAGGTGTTGGGGTGATTGATTAGAGCCAAAACTAAATTTCAGAACACCATAGCCATCTTCTTTGAGGCCAAAAGCTAACCTGCAAGCATCCTCAAAAGGATAGATTTCATAGTATTCACCTAACTGCAGGCTTCAAAATGTTTTGTAAGTTGTCATAGACTAAATTGTGTCTCTGAGAATTTACTTGTTCCCATCCTACCTTGTCCAATGTGACTGTGTTTGGAGAGAGAACCTTTACAGAGATAACTTACGTTCAATGAAGGGAGAAGGATTGGCTATGGCCACAGGGCCATGGTCCATGCAAGAAGAGAGATGCCAGGATACACACGGGCAGAGGAAAGGCCATGTATGGACAAAAGACAGCAGCTGCCAGCTGGCCAATGAGAAAACCACAGAGGAGGCAACCTGGACAACACTTCAACCTTGAATTTGCAGCTTTCAGAACTATAAAAGAAAAAAACCTATACTATGCTGGTTTGACAGCCCTATCAAACTAATATACAAGGTATATGAAGAAGGAAATGTAACTAAGTTTAATCTAGTCCATTTTCCAGACTAAGAAACTCTTTTTATTCTTTTGTATTTTTTAAGGAATTATGATTTGTAAGGAGGTGGTAGAGAAACTTTTGAAAGCATTCTACCTGAAGACCTACTGTAAATGCCTTTCATACACACTGACCCACAGGCCACTG